>CAIGQV010017602.1:7640629-7658166 GCA_903798115.1 Danio jaintianensis | reverse complement strand
GGTCAGATTGTTTTCGTAATACATAAACATGTCAGTCTTTTTTTTTTTATTATTACTCTTTCAACAGAGGAATGAATCTGTAGTGCAAAATAATTGACCTGAGGACAACAAGAAGAAGAAAAACATTTGAATATTAAGCATATACCCTGTTAATGCATTTTTAACTGTCTATTCAGTAGTTATAATGCAGCACAAAAACACACACAGCACGTAATCAATGTTTTTTCTACGACAGAATAAGTTAAATAGTTCTCCAGTAATGAAACAAAAGTCTGGCACTCATCAAATTGCAGTGGAAGAGTCTGAGGTAGGCGAAGCACCAGGCGATGAGCTTGTTGAGTGGTCTGCGTTTTGACCAGAAGAGCAAAGAGTTGCTCTTTTAATTACCGGGGCCGTTCCTTCCTTCTCGCGCTTCTTCTGCTTCATTCTGCGATTCTGAAACCAAATTTTAACCTGCGTTTCGTTCAGTTCGAGTGTTGCGGCCACCTCCACTCTGCGCGCCCGGGTCAAGTACTTGTTGAAGTGAAACTCCTTCTCAAGTTCCGTGAGCTGCTTGGTGGTGAAATTGGTGCGTATTATGTTCTGTTGGCCATGGATTCCATATTCGGCGACTTTAACTGAAAATTATAAATGAATAAAAAACACGACTTAAAAACTGTATTTTAATATCACATTATTTAGCCATTGTAATAAGCCATAACTCACCTGTTTTAGGCGGGTTTCTCTTGACTTTCATCCAGTCAAACGTTGGCGCTTGTTTAATGTTCGTCTTGGAGTCGCTGTCACTGTCAGGAGAGACCTGGTACTTGCTGAACGAACCATAGCCGTGTGGTTCGGGTTCTCCATATGCATATGACTGATAGTGGCTTGCAGAGACCGAGCCAGGCCTGCAGTTTGATTCACTGTAAGTTCCAATGTTGGCTCCCATATTCACGACGGGAAAGCCAGGGGACTGAAGGCGCATATGCTCATCTGCTTGAGTGAGAACGTGTTGATGTCCATAGTCCGAATGAGGAGGTCTGGTTTGCTTGCAGAAATTGTTGTGTCCAGTTTTTCCCATGTCCACGTTGAGGTGGAAGGGCTGCGATTGAATTTGTGCGTAAGATGTGCCATGAGTTTCGTGCGGTGCCGATGTAAAAGTGTTTCCTCCGACTGGCCGTCCCTCGGGAATGTAACTATTTGTACTTGCACAAGCACTTGGCAAGTATTCTTGCTCTACAGGAAAACACCCAACTTTCGAACTATAAGTGTTAGAACCACGGTTATAAATCGTATAATCTAAGTAGGAATTCATTGTTGACTGACCAAGCAAAATTGATTAAGCAGGGTCAATATAAGCTGATGTGTGGTCCCAGTGCCCCTACAACCTCTAAGCAGTATGTCAAACCACGCAAAGTTGTATCCGAGCTCATATCAGTTAAGTGACAGATCATGTGACTAATTTTGCGCCAATAGTGTGCGACCTGCGGTAGCACTCTGGGCGTTGCAGGTGTCCATCAAACGATTCGTATTTACATGACAAACACATCAATCGAATCCACCCATCAATCTGATAAAGTCGCAATGTAGGTCTAATGCGAATTAAAGCGAGTACAGCAACAGAGAATTTATAGCTATTGTATTTGTGACGGTGAGGACAACTGTATTTGTTTAGCGAGCTATGAATTAAATAGGCCCCTAAAATACATCATGCGCAATAACATCTGACGTGAAATACCCCCATGTGCACAAATATTCTAGAGTTTGTCTTTATCTCTGAAAGTTAGATATGGACCTCTCTGCTTTAAAAATAGAAAACATAATCTAGTAATTTAGAATCTTTCGTTAATGTAAGATATTTATGGAGCTAAAAGTAATGCTGCTAAACAGGTGATAATCGGGAAATACTGGTTTCTAATATAGATTTTTTTTTTCTTTCAAAATTAAAGATAATGGTTTAGCTTGTAATTTTACTCTAAAGTGAACCCTAAATTCTATTTTAGGGCAGCTAAAAAACTTTCTACGTTTGAATGCAGAAACGTTTTATTGTTGCATTTTCCTCAGAAAACCTGTGAGGATTAAAATTCATTAACTGACCACAGCAAAAATCTTTAACTAAATGCAATATAAAGTAACACACTTAAATATTATAATAATGTCCGTTTTCATTTCACATAGTGATTTGACTGATTTGTTAAACAAAAATAGGTTACATTATTTAATCAAGTAAGTGCATTAATATAGCCTAATATTTATGATTTAAATTAATTTCGCAAATAATACGTGAAATTGGCTTTTTATGATTTGAAGGGTAGCTTTGTTATGGGTTACGCTCTTGGGTTATTTGCAGTTTTCTGGAAACGAGGTTGTTCAGAAGAGACAGAAATGTGACCCATTAGACTAGATAATCATGCCCAGCCAGGACTTTCACCTTAGGCATTGTAGATGCCATACCCTACATTAATAAATATAGTTGAAGTTTCGCGCAAGACAGTTTTGGTTTGGTACAGGGATTTTTTACTCTAGGTTTGGATAAACTTTGCATCAACAATTGAATTAACAGCGAATACATATTACAATATTATAATATATAATATATTTAGGCCCATCTAACATTATGACAAAATTCAAACATTTCATTAAAATAGGCTATACAATCTAACTTTCTGAATTTCAGATTTCTGAACTGTAGGCCTTTATTTACTCACCACAAAATGATACCACGCTCCTATTTGTAGCATTTGCTTGAATTCTGTCATCCAATAATATAACCAGTGATACACTTTGCCTACAAACCTGTTGATTTTCTATTGTCTCTGGTAAAGTTTGCAGTCTTGATTCAGATCTTGTAGCCATTTTTCTTCGTCCCTCTATATGTCGTCCTGTATTAAATATCACTTTGCAATTTGGTCCTTGGCGGTCGCTGGCTCATTATTTTTGGGGATAAATTTTTTCATTGAGTTCAAATGTATAACGACCTGGTTCCGAATAATTCCGCGGCGTCGTGAGACAGACGATGGTGGTCCTTATCTGCATTTTCTGGAGGGCTTTCAATAGTTATGTTGGTCTTTTCTAGAGGTTTAGCAAAACTCTGGCCTCTCGTGTCATGTGACAGTGTGGTTCCGGAGGCCCGCTGGAAGACGACCTGCAGGGTCAAAGCAACATGGTGTGAGTCAGGGAACATGAATCCATCATCGCAGCAAAAAGGAAAAAGATATTAGTGTATCTTATGTAGATATGTGAACTATCAAATACCACAATACCTCACTGCTGCTGAAAAAAATTATACTCTAACAATTTTTTTTTCCTTTCTTTCCTTTTCTATAAATTATTGTAAATGCGCAATGCCATGCAATGTGAGGAAATCACAAAATCAAAATAAATAAATTACAAAAAAAATTTATTGCTTATATACTGAACTACATGAGTGAGAAGTTGTATAAAATTATCCGAGAAAATTGTCTTTAAAAATATTTTCATTTAATTGAATTTTTATTTATTGTTAGTACACACTAAATGTGTTATAGCTTTACTGTAAATACTAAAAGTATAGCCGTTTAGCAGTTTTTTTTTCCTTCTATTGCTGAAGTGTTTTGCTATGCGAAAATCAAAGAGTTCCTACTGAAAAGCAACGTTTGGAAAATCGTTAACCGTGAATCGGATACAATAATGCTAATGCATCAATTATCCTAAATGTACAGCAAGATCTCTATTTAAAATCACTTTAAAAATATGAACGCCTACATTCATTGTTATGGAAATTTAAACTGAAACATTTAAAATAAGAATATAGCTATTTGGGAAAAAAACAAACAAGCTCTACTTAATAAATTTGACAAACGTTATACTGTATTTGTTTTAATCATGACTGGGTTTATATAACCATAATACAATAATGAAGAAAGACTCTCTGAAAAAAACAATGGCAAGGGGAGTGTGCAGTGTTACAGAAGGACGCACAAAGCCCTGTGAACTCGTCTTGAACCTTAGCCAAAGTACTAGGGCGATTAATCACATAGACAGATCCTCCGCCATTCACAAACTGTGAGCTTATTCTTCAGCATCTTGATTTCATAGAGAGCTTGAGTTAAGTCACAATTCAAAGACATTTGCTTATAAACATATTTTACGTTTGTGCACAATCTAAATCACTTTAGTTAGCATTATTAAAAATATATAATAATAAAGAAATCATTCTAGCAAATCGGTTTTAACAATATTCTCTATAGTCGTTTGTTTTCAGCTCCATATCAAACTTCTAGTAAATGTCACTAAATATGAGTACTGACTTATTAATATATAGAATATAAATAAAATATTGTCCCATTCAAATGTATAACTACAAAAATGCAGTAAATGCTTACCTATAAGCGATAAAGCTCAAAGGATGAAGCCTGTCAAACCCCGCGGTGCAATTATAACATAGTGTCACCCAATTCTAATCAGACACATATTTAGAAAAAAAACACGTCATACCCAAACTAAACACGCTACTTTGAGCATATTTTTCTAAAAACGTACAGTATCGCACTGCTGAAAGGAAATCTTCCTCTTCTGAGAAGATTACATGTCTTGAATGTAAAAGCTGATGGAGGCAAAGAAGGATGTCTCTCGGAGTTAGCAATCGATATAAATTGAACTGCGAAACAAACAAAAATTAAGCAAGATCAGGATGTTGTTGTGAAGAAGTATTGACGTGGTGTACATACCAAACGATCAAGAACGTTTACCACACACAACACAAACCAAGAATGAAGAGATGCATGCCATTTTAATTAAACAAGCTGCTGATAATGGCTCTTGTAGGTTAGTGGCATAAGCAAAGGTTTAAGGCATTTATTATAGCCATTATAATGAATTAAAAGTGGCTTTGTAGAACGTGCCTTTTTATGTTTTTAACAGCTAAGCTATGTTGATGCAGATGCTACTGGATGTGAATGTTTTCTGTTTTAATATATAGCAAATCTCCGATGAATTGCTTTAATTATTATTATCAACGACTTCTGATTCTGAAAACTGGTTTGAAAATCGTAGATAAATAACTTTAAAATAAAAGTTCCAATTTAGGAGCGTTTTTTCAGCGATGCAATTAAAAGAACTATTCTAACTATTTATTTCCTATTGTGAAGAACATTTTATATAATAAAGAAAGTCTTTATTAAGTGTAAAGTAAATTCCTAAATGTAAGGAACATTTTATGAAATGGAAAAACTACATTTTCTTCAGTTAACCAATGCCAATTTACCATTTTTAGGTGCTGCGCGACGTTAGCTAGCACTTTTACCATTAAATGTATGTATAGGTTTGTAAAAGAGACATCTGTTTCGAATTGTTCGTGCATGATATTGTAATTAGTGATGTTGAAGATGAGAGAGTACCGCTGTCTTGGGATGGTCCTGCGATCAATTCCCCAAAGGTCTAGGGGCCTTTGATCTCTCAAGTTGATCTCTAGTGTTCCATTACTTTGCTCATGTCATTGTAACAGTGGATTCGTCATAGACGGTCTAACCAATCTTGTGCCTTAATCTAATCTTAAACGTTTTATTGATATTACCATTGCTTAACCCAGCCTACAACAGTATCTTCCTTAACCAATTTATTAATTATCAATCAATTAGATCAACTATGGATATATATATATATATATATATATATATATATATATATATATAAATGACTACCCCCTCTACAGATCTCTCTTTTAAATATAATATTTTCTACAGAATGCTTTACAATAATATAATTGTGCATATACCTTAGATTAGTCAGTACCAAAGCCAAAATTTATCCACCCAAATTGATATGTTGGGGGAAAATATTAAAATATATTTGTAGTTTGTCATTTGTCTTTGCAGTAATTCCTTTAAATTTAAATGGATTATCTTTCTATTCCTAAAGATCTTAGGTGACCAAACTCTTGTTTTAATGTATATAACGGTTTAATAAAACAGTTTTGTTTAAATGCACCAAAATTATTGGCTATATATTCACTGAGAAATGGATAAAATATTCATTTTTAAAAGGGGGTGTACTCATTTATGCTACATATGTGATAGGCGTATCCGTTGCAATTGTACAGCCGTATGAAACAATTAGCTCAAAAACTGCTTTAAATGCATAAGAAATGACATAATAGAATAAATATATTATTATAATAATAAATATACTTAATGAAGAGATAAAACCATTAAATCCATAATATAGTTTTCGGCGGTGAACAAACGTTTAGCTGTCATGATAGTGTAGTGTTTTCATACAATTTCAGTGATATTACAATGAACAAACAATGAATTTTACCCAGTGCGATGGAAAAAATATGCATCTCAGTATTGGCCTTTGCATGTTTTCTTACATAAGATAAGACCGTTGCAACTATAGCATAGCATGTATCTAAGCTTCTGAAATATATAGGCTTACTCACAATGAATGGTGCTTATGCTGTGCGGTTGCTCCTACATTGTCCCTCTTGATTGTCCACAGCAATGAGGACAGCTTCTTGCAAGGGGAAAGCCCCAAGAAATTTCTCCCAAATTCACACAAGTTTAGTTCGGCGAAAAGCCAGTCTTTCCGAATGGGCTGTGTTGCCTTTCTGCTCTGGAGCCTCTTCATTAATTATTTAATGAACCACGTGACGTGGCAAATAAGGAATCCGGAACCAGTATCTTTTCACTTCTAGCCTACTTCATTCACCTCTTTATTCTCAATGAATTAGTTACTTTTGTATTAACGGGAAAATAAAGAAGCTTATTTTATTCATCCAAATACATAATAGCAAAATAGTAACAAGCTGTAGGTTCTAGTTTCTCGTTACAAGAAAATTCAGTTGACATCTGACAGCATATAGTAATATATATATATATATAGTAATATATATATACCTGTTTATTTTGTCACGTCCCTTCTTTTGATTTGTTTCCAGGTTGTCCATTTGATGAATCCTTTCATTCATTCATTTTCTTTTCGGCTTAGTCCCTTTATTAATCAGGGGTCGCCACAGCGGAATGAACCGCCAACTTATCCAGCATATGTCTTACGCAGCGGATGCCCTTCCAGCTGCAACCCATCACTGGGAAACATCCATACACACTCATTCACACACATACACTATACGGACAATTTTAGCCTACCCAATTCACCTATACCACACGTTTCTGGACTTGTGGGGGAAACCGGAGCACCCGGAGGAAACGCGAACACGGGGAGAACATGCAAACTCCACACAGAAACGCCAACTGACCCAGCCGAGGCTCGAACCAGCGACCTTCTTGCTGTGAGGCGAACGTGCTACCCACTGCGCCACCGTGACGCCCCATTTGATGAATAACACGATAAAAACGTGTCCTCATATGGGCCACATACAGCTTAACTGTGATGCACTTGTTGCTAGAAAAATAAACTAAAATCAGGTTTATTAGCATAACAAACTGTTTTTAAATAAAACATCAAACATCAATATTGTCACGTGCCATAACATCACACCCTCAAGTAGGGTATTTTATATCGTCTATTACTGTATTACTAATGAGTGTGTATGGATGTTTCCCAGTGATGGGTTGCGGCTGGAAGGGCATCCGCTGCGTAAAACATGCTGGATAAGTTGGCGGTTCATTCCGCTGTGGCGACCGCAGATTGATAAAGGGACTATAAGGGTTATAAATGATATATAAATATTTTAACTATCTTTGGTAAGACTTTAGAATATCATACTATATAATCATAGTTCAACACTAACTAATGCATTAATAAAATCCAAAATTGTGCTTGTTAACATTAGTTAATGAGAGTTAACATGAACTTACATGAACTAACGTTATTTAATTTAAATAACATTAACTAACCTTAACTAAGATTAATAAATACCACAATGAATGCATTACTAATTGTTTGTTCATATTAGTAAATACATTAAATAACATTAAATAATGGACCATTATTTGAAGTGTTACCCGATCTTTTGTGTGTTTCTGTGTTTTTGCATCTGAAAATAACAGTTAATATAAATTATGCTTTATAAGGATGATCCTGTAGGTTGTTTTTAATTCATTAAAAATTCTCACGTTGTCGCAGGCCACCATTTGTCACCATGTAATAAATGATGTAGCGCCATCAGGTGTCTAATTTTCAAGACCTTCACATCATTTTTAAAACGATAGATAGATAGATAGATAGATAGATAGATAGATAGATAGATAGATAGATAGACAGATAGACAGATAGATAGATAGATAGATAGATAGATAGATAGATAGATAGATAGCAATAAAAATAAGCAATGTGTCCACAATTCCACTATATTGCGTTGTGTTTATGTCAACTACATATTCCCCAAGACACGAATTTGCGACTGTATATTCACACAAATTCGGATCTACAGGGTATATATAGATGACAGACATCATCGGTATTTGTTAAGTTATTCTACCAGGTCAGCCTTGCAGAAAACATGTGGTTTCCTTTCTTTGTGAATTTGTTGAAACCGCTCAACTGTAAATGGAGCAACAGACACAGTTAACTTCCATATTTCCCTCTTAACTGCTGTTCTTTCCCTTACAGTACGTCATTATTTTATTTATTTTACCTTAATTTCTGCATTATCAACCCAAACCCTACAAATATGACCTAAATGTAAACTTATATATTTAAGCAAAATATCTTAGTCAAATTAATACAGCAGCCGTTAAAAACAAAACCAAAGGTTATAATCATGCAAATCTGATTTACTTCTTTTAGTTGGAACAAATCCTGAGATCACGTAAGAGATAGATAAACTTACTATGTGCCTCACTGTTCTGCACACACGATGGTTCCCATCTTGTTTCTTGTTTTCTCTATATTTCCTTTGCCTTCAGTAAACATACGTTCATAGTAAATCCATTTGTAACATTTTAAGTATTTAGCCTTTTTTCTTTCGGACTTTCATTTCGTGTCCCTGCAGGACTAGCCTTCCAACAGCTTCACACGAGACATCACACAACCTTTTTGGGCGCATAACGATCGATTAAAGATGAAAAATTCAAGATAACCTTAAGCGAAATATCGTTTATCAACTTCATTAGGCATCCTGCTGCTGCACGCTTCGATTAGTGAGCTTTCCTGAACGTGTTATCGCCCTATATCGAGTGCAAACAGACCACTAAAAAAGACCACTAATTAAATACCCAATAATTCTTATTTTAATTTAATTACATTTTTATAGCTGTGCATAAAACGATATGTTTGCTTAAACGTGCTTAAACTACTAGACAAAAAATATTGTTCTTTGTAAGCTCATTTGCATTTTTGCACACCTTCAAGTAAATAGTAGAATAATTTTATGATATTTACCGCTGTCAAATTTTTTATATATATTTGCCACTAGCTCAAAAACTGTGAATGGTGCCAGCAATCACAGAACTGTGTGACCTCAGCGTGAACTTTCTTTCTTTTTCTTTCTTTTTCAATGTTCAAAAGCGCTGATATATTTTTTCCCGCAACTCTATCATATAGGCCTAGTTAGTCGTTTTTTTCTCAATAGGTCCAATAGCTACTATGATTATTCCTCATAGTTTATTGTCATATTTTACCAATATTGCTTAGACCTCGGTTAGACACCAAAAGAAAAAAAGACACGAAAGAGACTTTGTTTGTAAACTGTCGCATTAAACAAACAAACAAATAACAAAAAAAATCCTTTTTTTCTACATGTTTTGGAAAACTCGACCTAAGATGTAATCTATATTTTTTCAAAGAAAACCTAAAGTATGTATGCAGAATGAGAAAATAACAGTTCAGGAGCTCGGTGTGAGGCGGGCCCTGCTGGTGATGAAGCAACATTACATCAATCTAACTAGCAACAAAACTAACAACATTTCTGACATTTATGATTCAAGGAAAACAAAATTGATAATAGCAGAATGGTAAAGATAATCTAATCTGTTAAGCATCGCGTCGACTGTTCGGTTTACTTGCTCGTATAGGCTACTGTCTGTCTCTCAATGTCGTGTCAGTAGTCTACAAAAACGTACAGTACTACTTTTGAGTCAAAATGTATCTTAAAATCACCATCTAGCCAGTTTGGCATGGACCTTGTGCTTCTTTGGGAAGGCATGTGTGCCACTTTCGTCTCCTGACCTCCGTGTGATCCCTTCCCAATGAATAATTGATGAGAACAGCGCCCAGATTACCCCTATCAATATGCAAAACACATTATAGGGGTAAAATGGGACTTTAATAGTTATGAATCGAAGTACCGTTTCTATCACAAGTAAATCGTAGTTACATCCGTACATCCATCCTTGTATCTGTTTTCCTCAACAAAAACAAAACCACATTTTTTTCTCATCTCTTAAATATTGCACCTATTTAAAATGTCCAAGCATACAATAATGTTCAAACTGAAAAGACATTCTCTGTAATTTTCCCCATTTTATGATACAAGTACACAATTTACCATGGAATACCAACATATTTTACCACGTTACCTTCCTAGAATGTCGCTATTATATTTTTTTACATCTTTTTTTAGAACTAGGTTTTGAGTGAAATAATTTAAAATGTATTTCTGTATGTGTTCATTAAAATATAAATAGAAGTTATTTAATAATCCACGCACAATAAAAAAGCTTTTTTTTTTTTTGCAGCAACAATTATTATATATATTTTTCGCCCGAGTTCAAATCCGCCGTAATTAACAACTGTATTTTTGATCAGTGGATATCATGTAAACCTATGTGTCATAAAAAATAATAATAATACTTTAAAGGGACGACCATTTAGAGAAGAAACTTGAGACTTACAGAGAAGACTTCTTATCTTTTCACATCCAGCAGAAATATTATGAAAATCATTGTTGACAGCAAAGTCAGCATGGGATATTACGACTGTCCAGTTTGAGGAGACTCCGCATGCTGCCCACAACCTTTAGAATCCCGCTGAAGCAGTTAAACAGTCAGTTACATTCAAGAATGTGAATTATGTAGCGCATTGTCAACCCCCCTAAAACCATAAAACTAACTTTATGGACCTCACGTGACTTTTTTAGAGCTACCAAGTGCTACATGTTGGTGTTATGGACTGGACTTCAGAAGAAAATAATCGGGGAAGATGATTTACCTGTTGTTTCATACAAATAGGGCAGATTGTTAAAATAACATGTAAAATCGTTTTGGTAATCCGCTTTAAGTATCAACCGTGTAAATTGAAAGGTTGAGTAATTGTTGTGTTGTGATACACTAAAGCTGTGTTTGAATATTGCCATATTATATATTCTATACCGAGATCCAAAATGTTCTCGCAAAAACGTGATTCGTTCATAAGTATGCAATATGAATACGTTCAAACCTATAGCCTAGAGAATTTAAGAGGATTATGCACAATGAAATTTTCATGTAAAGGAAATAATTTATAAAATATCAGGCGATTAACTGCTGGATAAAAGGAGAACTAGCTGCAGATGTTTTGCGTGGACCAACGTTGGGATCACTAATCAAACAGGCCTACAGACAAACAGAGACATTCAGGTATATGTATGACTGAAAGAAAACTTTATTATTCTTTTTGGATGAACTCGTTTTCATTTTAGACACAAATACAAAAAAATGGCAGAGATACCATTAACGTGTCAATGACAAAACATTTTTATCCAACTTTTAACACAGAACGTCCATAACTCACGTTGTGCACTACAAATAACATATTGGTCACTACTGTATAAAGACATTCTTCATAGGACATCTTACGAGCCCAAAGTAATTTTGTGCTGCAGCCTAAGTACACAAATGTAAGTGCGAAAAGATTAATTTTCTCGCGATGCAGGTATCATCGACGAGAAATCAAAAAAGCCCGGCACATAACAAGAATATAGCATGTTGCTTGAATAATACATGACGTTTCAATACAAGTTCAAGAATACAACAAAAGATTCTCTTTTTTTACACTATCACTTAAGATAGTTAGGTAGTGCGAGTTGTACTGTACACTGTTGTAACAGATCTAATACGTTGCACGAATAGCTCACATGGAACATGCTTTCCTCCACGAATGTATAAACTTGACACACTTGACATTCACACTCATTTTATGGCAATTGTAACTAGTTTAGCATATGATAACATTCAACAGCTGATAATTTTGAGTTGCACGGGAGAATCACACGTCGTCAGGTGATAACAAGCTGAAGGTGCAGCGCTGTAACAGTAGTCGAATTTTCCAATTAATGTGATGTGATTTGATCAATTTTGAAACGCGCTCCCCGCTGTAGCGAGACTCATACTTTTCAGTTTATTGTCCTTCTTCCATTTCATCCTGCGATTTTGGAACCAGATTTTGATTTGCCTCTCTGAGAGGCAGAGAGCGTGAGCTATCTCTATTCTCCTCCTGCGCGTCAGATATCTATTGAAATGGAACTCTTTCTCCAGCTCGAGCGTCTGGTAGCGAGTGTAAGCTGTTCGAGCCCGTTTTCCATCAGGTCCAGTCATATCTGGCATAAGCAAGGGCAAAAAGATAACAAGTAAACATCACAAAGCCATCAAACGAAAATGGACTTAAACGTCCATTACATTTTGGATGTTGGACTGCTGGTTTATATGTATATTCAAATAGACGTGTAGTTTAGAACCATTGCATTTTATGGCTTTACTGATGCACAATAATTGACCATGCAGTTACCTCTCAGAGATTAGTTTTTCTCTATTTAACCTATACTTTTGTTAACTCAATGGTCCGCTTAGCATTATTTTTAAGACAAACATTAGAAGGCTGCTAATCGAATACTGATGTCTATTTTTAAAAATCTGAATAGAAAAACATGCATTTAATCCACGTATAACCTATAAATATATTTAAATAAATAAAAAAAACTAATCATTAAGATAAGACTGTAGTATTTTCAATTTTTTCTTTTCTAAATAAAAAATACATAGATGTTTATACCATGGCTAATGTGCAGCTTCCTCATCCATGGGAATATCTGTGGAGTTTGACCGTCGTTAGGTGTTGTAGTCGAGGTCGCCACAGACTCTTGCTTCTGCGTACGACTGGTGGTGGTGGTCTGTGCTCCTTCCTCGGTCTCGGACGAGACATTGGTCTCGTCTGTGTCCGCAAAATGTGTGCTATTGCTGCTGGTGAGATTGTTGCTGTTGGTAAGTCTGCTGTTGCCGGTTGGTGTGCTCTGATCAGATGGAGGAGAGGAACCCTTCAATTCCAGAGTATCGCTGGTGGCACAAGACAGGGGATCTGGAGACGAGAGAGAGCAGCTCGACTGTCTGTACCGGGTCTCCTGACTCGGATTTTGGAAAGCGCGAGAATTATCTCCAACTGCCCCAAAATGGCCATTGTTGGGACGGTTTACACTGAGGTCTATTCCATTGTAGTTGTAACCGAAAGACCCGGAATGCATGCTGGTGGAGTCCCTGTAAGAAGCGTTCATAGCGCCGTTAGTACCATAATTTAGTAACTGATAGTCAGACCCATTCGGATAGCGCCCTGAGAACGAGTTTAGAAAATAAGAGCTCATTTGGATGTTTTAAAATGCCTTGATTTGTAGATCTTGGTCGTTAAAATCCAGCGCCGCACAATTTATGATGTAATAATGAATTATAGCAATGCACTGTACTTCGTTTTTGCCATGTATGCGGCCAAATATGGGAGAGCGTTAGGGCATCACGTGCCTTTGTTGACCAGTCGTAAATTCTCTCTGATGACTTCAAGAGGTAATTCATGCTCTATGGTTACAAATGATGACGAAATGATGATCGTTTGGTTCAACTCAATGGTGCCTCCCCATCGCGCGCCACATCCCACGTTAGCGGAGGGCGTCACCTACTGGGAGAACTGCAAAATGACCAAACACCTGCACATTTCGGGAAGCCTTTTAACTGCAAAACACTGATTTCACGGCATGAAACTATATTTTCTAAATTAAATCAAACTGTAAATAATCTACTTTCTTTGTAAAATTTATTTATATTAGATTTACAAAGCAATTTTGCCTGCTTCATACTTCCTCCAGACTCCATATTAAGCGGTTTCTTAACTTTGGTTAGTTAGCCTTTTTTTGTCATACCAAGTTATACAAAAATTAATTGAAAATATTAATAATTAAATAACAGGTGCAAATGGACAGATTCTTATTTTGCAATCTGGCCCTCTGACCAAGTTCATGGAACAATGAATGAACAATTTATATTTAATAAAATATGACATTATTATATAAAATAAAATATGACAATATAATTATTAAAACAATACTATATATATATATATAACAGATCTTTCAGATTTAGTATTTTGTCTTGAAGAGTGCATTATCAACGCATAAAGCTGATAATGAAATGTTTTTGGCTCATTGTACCAGAGAATACGAGCATGTAGAAATACACATAAAGAAGGATAAACCACAGTAATTGTTAAACAATCATTTTATTGACAAAATGACATTGCTAACAAAGTATGGTAGCGTATTATTCATAGTGCATTCACATATACACAAAAGTGACGACCCAATAAATTAAGAATAAAAATGTCACATTTTCTTCTTTTCTAACACACGTGGACTGAATACAAGACCATTTAACCAAAGTTTTGAACATAAACTTCTCTTTCGAATTAGGCATTACAACGCTCAAACGTTTGAAAACGTTTATCTTCGTACTTTAGATAGACCAAATAAAATGCATAACAGTAGTTAAAGCACCTCACAGAACTTTTACCGTCTTTACAGAGGTGAGCTCGACGCCTGTTTTTATAAGAAAGTCTCTCTTGAATCATTTTAGAGTCAACATTTATTAGGTAGTTTTTTTTTCTTGTTGGACAGACCAGTACGTATTAATTCAAACTAAATTCTACATGTTATGTACAGTGTTTCTAGGGCTTCGTCATAAGCTGCTTTTTAGCACTTATCCAGCCTTTCCACCATCGTCCTCATCGCTGACCTTTGCGGAGTTCACTGCCTTATTCTCCTTTTTCCATTTCATTCTGCGGTTTTGGAACCATATTTTTATCTGTCGTTCCGTCAAACACAGAGCGTGCGATATTTCAATTCTTCGCCTTCTTGTCAAATATCTGTTAAAGTGGAACTCCTTTTCCAGTTCAAGAGTCTGAAACCGAGTGTAGGTTTGACGACCCCTGCGGCCAGTGCTGCCAGGCATTCCTGTTAGGAAAAGTAAAAGACATTCTAGGTCAACATTCAATAGCCTAAACGTAAAAACAACGTAAATGTAAGAACACCACTAATTGTCCCAAGTATTATTAATACGTTGATTATAATTAATGCAGTGTCATCAGAATACTCATCTGCTTTTCTACATCTACAATACGTGTTTATATATAACCTATATACAAATTATTTTTAATGGCATTCAGTTTAGTGTATTTTACTCATCTTTACGCATCGGGTTACCAAAACCGCTATTCTTAATGTATCCCTTGGCATAACTTTTTTTTTCTAAGCACTGCAGACCATGTCTCTTCATTATCTATGTTTCTTTTATATGTTGACAGAGTCGTAGTGCTAAGTAGGCTAAGGTAAATTGCTTATCTACTTCTACGACATGCAAGGAAATCAAAAATGTGTCTTACCATTACATGAGTTCATCCTCTGCATCCAAGGGTAAACCGGGGTACACGGTTTATCTTCAGTGCTAAAATATCTCTCTGTGCCCTGTTCAGTGCAGTCCGTCTTGCACTGGTCCTGGGTTAGGACCAGCGAGTCTTCCAGACTTCCAATAGCGCACGAGCGGTCAGCGGTTCGGTAAATATTGGGTGTTGTGTAGTCACAAGCACTGGTGGATCCGCTTCTCCCAAAAACGCCCCCAGCTTGCTGATAATACGAGGATGTGTAAACCTTGTCCTGGACATTGGTAGCTCCGAACGTAGCGCTTGGATAATGTCTTAAAGAATCTGTATATCCAGAGGAATATAGCGGTATCTGACCCAAGAAAGACTCCTGTCCTCCGGGTAGAGACACGGGAAAAGTTGAGTTGACGAAATAGGAACTCATGGGGTGGCCAGTGTTATTGTCCGTGTGTTATGATTTGTTGTGTTTTATAGTCCAAGTGGTATTTGCCATTACTTTATCTGAGATTTGGTTTTAGCCGAAGGGGGGGTGGCGAGGTTCCAATCTGAGACCGCGGGGAAACGGACCAGCTGATCAGTGCCTGACCAATCCTGAGCATTTCTGCCGACAGGATAACGTGTAAGGTGGGGGCCCTCTTGTTGCACAGAATCGAATCACCAGGGTATATCAGAACTGTACGCAAGTGTATTTCTCCGTTAACCTTATAAAATAAGAAATATTAAAATGCAATAATATAGCCTAAATAATCAATTACGTCATAAGAGTATGTGTGTAATTATTAATGCTCAATTTTTTCTTAAACGAAACATGTCGCAAAGCTCAAATTTGCGTTCAACAGCACGTCATGTTTTTTTGTCTTCATTCCAAAGTCGCCATGCTTTAAATAATTAAAATTCGTTTGCAGACATCTAATTGGCTCATTTCATAAGAGCATTTAAGATAAGCACAGACGGACTCTCACTTCCAACACGAACTTGTACTGACCTTTACCTCTTTATTTATTAAATAATCTGGTACAACATCGCTGTTTACGCAAACAGCGCGTTCTCGTGCTATGAGACAAAAATGATCCAGCCCAAAAAAGTCAGACACACCTTGACTGCTATACGCCCATTTATCAGATCTTTCCTGTTTTTAAGGAGACTGATATAACTTTGGCAGGGTTTAAATAGGCCTTTCAAATGAAAGTTGTTTTTTTTAAACATACCTCTCTTCATACGTCCACCTTTAAAAACCTGCTTTAACAATATGTAGCCTACATTGTGTAACCACATTTTCAATTTTCACATACCAATTTTCTTGGTAAAACACAACATTAACATTAAATAGCAAGAGGATATGTTCTAAAAAATTAAATAATAAACGCCACTATTTCCATTTTACAGTTCAGTCCAGCCCATGTATGCTGTTCTTTGTTGTCGCTTTATTTAAATGGGATGCTAAAGTTATATAACACAAGTACGGGTAGACATTTTATTTATTTATTTTTTATTAATGTTTGGTATAAATAAAAAGTAAAAAATGAAAGAAATATTCCTTATTTTTTATTTACATTTTTAAATAAATTAGTTAAGCCTTTTGTTAAGACGAACGCAAGCATCTCAGAAAAACAAAAAACAAACCATTAATCAATTAACTGTTGTTTAAATTAATAAAAATTGATCTTTAGGGGTATTATTGAATATCGATAAGGTGCAACTACGTAAGCAGGCTACACGGTGATGTTATTGTTTTAAGTACATCCATTGAAAGGTTGGGACATCCTTGTATTCCTTAGACTGCAAGGATTTTGTCTTTATAATTAGAAAATATTAATTATCTGATTAAGTAGGTAAATCCTATATTTATTTTGTTTTGCCTCACCCTCAGGCTGGAAACAAAACTAATCATTTTTTATTCCGTATGCTACAGTAATAAAACATTGGAAACCCACGACTGAAAGAAAGAAAGAAAGAAAGAAAGAAAGAAAGAAAGAAAGAAAGAAAGAAAGAAAGAAAGAAAGAAA
>CAIGQV010017602.1:7569845-7637213 GCA_903798115.1 Danio jaintianensis | reverse complement strand
ATAGATAGATAGATAGATAGATAGATAGATAGATAGATAGATAGATAGAGACAGATACACAAACAAACAACTCCCCCAAATACGTTGTTTGTCCATGAGATTAAAAAAGCCCCAACGAGATGTGGCGTATATGTTGGATGCATATTTTTAAGTTTTCTATTCATTAAGAATTACTTCACAACTAAACATCTTAATTTCTGTCTTGAGATTGTTTGTTTTTGTAAGATTATGGTCTGGAAATGAAAGTTTTTCATAATGGACACAAAAAAATCTGATAGAATTAGGCAATAAAACGTGTAGTGATACAGTTTTTAAAATTCTATAAACAACGTTTTGCGATAAATTGATTATTTGTTTATTAGTAGCCTACAACAGATTCTTAAATGAGTTTTTAAGAACAACACCTCTTATCCTATAGCTAGGCCTGGCTAACCACACGTCCGTGCTAACATTTTCTTCTGCACAGGCCAAGACTTAATATTCGTTAATTTTTCTTTAAATTAAGTAAACAAAATAAACTATGGTGTTTTAATGATTTTTCAAGAATGCCTTTACCTCTTGATCATAGGAGAAACAAAAAAAAAGAAATGCATACTGTGTAATATATATATATATATATATATATATATAGCTCCAGACAACATCTCATCTCTTTTTGTTTCGAACAATTCACATTAAGACAACGTTTCATTTTGTGAAGACACAATAAACATTTATTGTAGGCATCTTGAGTTGCTATGGTAGATGCATATACTGTTGTTTTCGTATAATTAAAACAAAGCTAATTCTCATGACATGGACCTTAATTTTGGTTTAAAACGTGTTAATCTTTTAATAAAATAATTATGTCTAACATATTTTGTCTCTCTCTCTTGCACAGGTTTAATGACAGACAGACTATGCAATAATCTATATTTTTTTCAATATTCAATATGATTTTCGTTGGTATTGGACTTCATTGGCAGTTCATTTATTTCGTGAATATAAATGAAGATCAAGTTTTACAAAAATAACGGAATTAGTCATCGAAATTCGTCAGTTTGTATTAAATTTTGCGTTATAAAGAAAAACGATTATTCGAAATTGAAATAACAGGCCGACGACATTATAAACATATTGGCGCACGTTTCTTTCAACTATACATTTCATTTGCTGAATTAAAAAAGTAATTAAACTGCGACTAAGCAGTTTTTTTTAAATATTGAGGTGAATGAAGCCTATAGTCTCTACGATTTTAAGTCTTTAGTTTTGAAAAGCTATAAATAGCCAACGATCTTTATAACCATGTTTTATTATTTATTTTTTTATTTTGTAGTTTGCTGTCTTTGCTTTGAAATAATAAATATGAAAATTACACAATCCCTAAGGTCAAGTGAAACAATTGCCTTGTTGATCTCTTTATTACGACAACGAATAAATGCAATGTAGGCTATAATGAATACATATAAACATATATATAGAATCAAACAACACGACACTTATTGACCAGAATGAACACAAAGAATTGTAAAATATTTAATCTCAGGCAATGAATTACATATAGGCTCCAGCGAGCCGAAATCTCTGAAAGAAAGGTACCACAATTAAGAGGCATCTGGCACTTGGTGTTCATAAATGACGAGACTGAGATTGAGACCAGACTGCTCGGGAATCCAGCAAGAGTCATAAAAGCCTGTAAATTGCCTGCATGAAACGAAGTGCTCATATTGAACTTTTGGCTTGGGGTCAAATGGTTTTGCTCAACACTTTGTTGTCCTTATACATGACTCGTAACGTTAAAATAATTATTCTATATAAATAATACAATAAATAATTGTATTAATAATACAAGGTATTTGTTCATTAAGGTTGTAACATATTTAAGGATAACAATAGATTCTGAGATCTTTAGATCCAGGTCATTAAAACACCTTTGAAACTTTTTTTTTTGTACCAGACAAGAACACATGCCTTAAAGCATCTCACATAGAAGCATCTCACATAGAAAAAAAATAGGTGCCAACTTTTGTAATATTTTATATTCCCTTTTTAAAAATCTTTGTTGTTTTTTTTAATCATTTTTTAAAGGAGTATTTTAAAGTGCACTTATTTTATGTAATTTATTTATAAATTATTAATGTAATCTGTTTCATAATTAAGTTTTACAACTTTAACAATTTTATTTAAGGAGGTTTTTAGTTTATTTTAATGGCTGTAAACTGACGCACAACAAACTTTCATGAGATAACCAAGGAGAAAGGGGAAAAAGAACAAATGCGACAAAAGGATTGTTTTCTTGAATTTTATTGTGGCTTCTTTCAGGAACCACTTCCAGTTGAAGACAATAGAAAATACAATAGAACAGTGCTTCCACGGAACTGCAATATCAAATATTTACAAAGCATTTTTAAGAATAACATTGTGCGTTTGAACCATCCACTTTCAGGAAAGCATAACGCATGGATACACTGACAAAATGATTGACGCAATGACCCACATGTTAGGTAGTTCGGTTGAAGATATGTAAACCTGAATAATCATTTTTCGAACAGTAACAAATAATAAATGTGCATTTTCTTGCAGTAAGATATACACTCACTAATGCTGACTCCTTGTCCCATTTTAATAGGCTGAAACAGTTATTGAAGACAGAATTTCTTGGATTGTGACTTCGACTAATTTGAAGGAAACAGACACCATGCAGACTATACATAGCCTTCGCCTCACATGCCCTCACTGCAGCAGAAACCTCATGAGGACAAGCACACCAGTGAAATCTTACAAAACTGAGACTCATTGAAACATAGCGGAAATAATCACTGTCTGTAAACATAAATGCCTCATAAGTTTGCAATAAATGGAATATATGATGCAGCAGCCTTTGCATGTCGACGAACGTTTTTGAACTTCAATCTTTTATTTAATTGAAGTTGATCGATTGCAGTGATGTTTTTATAGTCAACAGACTATTTAGAATTGCTAGAAGCCTCCGAGTCCTCTTCTCCAGATGTGTGTTTTTCTGACACCTGGCTCCCCTCTTGACTCTCTCTCTCAATTTCCTCTTGTTCTGCTTTGCTGCTGGGAAACTTGTCTTTGTTGTGTTCTTTTTTCCACTTCATACGCCTGTTCTGGAACCAGATCTTCACCTGCCTTTCAGTGAGGGCCAGTGCGTGAGACACTTCGATTCGCCGCTTGCGGGTCAGATAAGGATTGAATAAGAACTCCTTCTCCAGCTCCAACGTCTGATAGCGGCTGTAGGTCTGCCTGCCCCTTCTCCGACCGGTAGCTATAGGGGAAGAGAAGCGTTATTAATACTGGTGAATGAGTTTTTGATTAAGACACTTACCTTAGTTTTAACGTAAGAGCGGGACCAGTATTAGTAACTCTAATATGGTGTCATTCACTGGATATTTAACCTGCACATAAATAATGCGTTATGCTGTACTTTGTTCTTCTACGTTCCTAAAAATAAAAGTTCAAAACGGGGCTTTTGTATGGATGGCATAGAAGAACCTTTTTTTCTTCCTTAGAGTATTTTTTAGTGATCAGCACTCTTAAAAATAAAGATTCCTTATTTGCACTAATTGGTTCTAGAAGAACCTGTAACATTCAAGGCAAGGTTCTTTGCTGCAAAAAAAAAGATTATTAAAATGTTCTTTACACTAATGAATATCTTTATTTTTAAGAGTTCTCCAAAATAAACTTTTTTCTTAGTGTGAAGAACATTGACATTCTAAAGAAGATTTTGTGCAAATGGAAATATTCCATTAATCATTAAAGTTATTTTTGGAACCATCGATGCCAATAAGAAACTTTATTTGTAAAGATTGGGCTCTCAAAAACATTTTTTTTCTTAGTTTGAGGAACACCTTGATAATCTAAAGATTCTTTTGAGCAATTTAAATATTGAAATGGATGTTCAAGGTTCTTGTTGGAACAAACAATGGCAGTAAAGATCTTTATTATTAAGAGTTAGTTCTCAACGAAGTTTTTCTTTGATAACTAAATAGTGATTTTTTTAAAATGCAAAGATCCCATGCTTGTTTATGGTCTATTTTGGAACCATTAATACTATTAATGACAAACTAATATAGAGTGAACGCTATAATGAAGTCTGCGTATTTAAATAAAAAATACATGTTGTATAATAAAGTGGGTATATATCTATCTCTTAATAATGTAACAAAGTGTCAAGAGCCTTCACAGTTTCTATTCATTGACATAACACAATGTGTACACAGTAATCCGGATATTCTTAAGAGGTGTTAATTCCTTAGTAATCTATAGGTGCCATAAAGCGTTGAATTGGGGGTAATAAGAAGGCCTACCATTGACTGCAGTGTTTTATATGGTATTACAACAGACTAGGTGTTTCTTTTTACTCATCTCACCTTGTGGTCTCATCCATGGGAAGAGCTGCGCTGTGCACGGTTCTGCACTTTCCAGATCATCCCTGATACCGCTGACCTTTAAATTACAATCCCCAAACTGCGTAAAATCCGAATCTGGCGCGCCGAAGAACGACTGTTTCTGTAAACCGTCCTGGCCCAAGATGTTTGCCGTGGCATCTCCAGGGTACGCGACTGTGCACGGGCTCTGCTGGTAAGACGCGTGGGAGAATGATGATGTACCGTGGTGGTAAAAATCCGGGAACTGAGCGGCGTGCTGAAACGCAGATCCTGTGTTGTGACCGTACAGCATAGATGGTCTGCCTCCAAGATCCGGCGCGTAGCCTGAGCAGTCATAGTAGTTGGAGCGCAGAGAATCGCCTCCTTTAAATTTAGTGAAGAGGGAATTGACGAAGTAGGAACTCATTGCTTGAAAGATCAACTCCCCGGTGAAACTTTGGCAACCAGTATTGAGATGAAGAAATCTCTAGATAAATTATGTTGTTTGATCAAATTCAGGCCTGGTATTGCAATAAAAACGAATTCATCCAGGTGGAAATTATATGCGTAAAATGTCGTAAATATTCATGCAAACAAATGTATCCGTAGCTGAACCCACATGACTCCTTAGTAACGGTCCCCGAGCAATAAATAGTTTTCCTTTTTTGCTCATTTCATATGGGCGTCAATTATTGATTCTTTGTATCATTGGATGTGCTCAAAATCTCCAAACAGACAAAGCGCGATCTTGTGATAGGAAGAGCAGGAGAGACTGAAAAGAAGAGATGAAAAAGGGGAGAGAGGGATTCTCGGAGGTAGAGGGGGAGGCGGAGTACGAGTCTTATTGGTAAACCATTTCAGTGCCAAGACGAGAGCACAAAACCAAATGCTTCCAGTGGGATAACAAAAATTCAGATCCATCCCATTATGAAGACTATACCTACTGTCTGTCATCACGTTCATATTTATGGTTTTATGATTTGGATATTTGTGTGTCAATATATCTACTGTAATATAGACTGTTGCAATTAGTGTAGCTACATCGTGTATGACATGTAATCAAGTACAGTACGAGTGAGTGGATTGACGGTGAAAAGGTTTAAATCAGTCAACTCAGGGAAACCAAGAACAGACCACCCGTTAAGTCTTTGTTTACAGTAGCATATTGCCACATTACCCTTACATCAGAGAAGGGGTCCGTTTTAATATTTGACATTTTATGTCATTGTTTCAATTCACACGGATTCCAGTTAGAGCGTAAATGTTCATTATTAACCATTTGTTTTATTTATGCTCTTGTTTTATCGTATTAGTTTTTTAAATAACTAAGCGTAAATGATTAGGCTGGAACAGGCGCGTTGTCCTGCGTGCTTTTAGAGTAACACCGCCATCGTGTGGCGGTGATTGCAAGTTCATTTTAAAACATTTAAGCATTTAGAGGACAACCAAAATTGTGCTCATCTACTTTGGGATAATGCAGTAATATTAACGAGCGTGAACAGGAGCATTCGATTAAAAAAAGAATTGCATTTTTTGTTTACTTATCGAAAATAGAAAAAACTATTTTGAGTTAGTTTTTTTTCCTGTTTGCGCGGTAAAAGGGAAACGAAATGCAAGTGTGATTGTCTGAAGAAAATAAGAAAGCAAACAACACGGTGCTGAACAGCTGCGAGATATTTTCAAAGCACAGTTGCTTTCATTTTCCGCTGTTACTTTACGAGCGGAGAAACAACTAATTCGATTTTACTGCCTTCATTTTATGCACTATTACATCAAGCCACGCGAAATTAAGCGTATAGGCATCATCTGCCTCACAAAGACAACCTCTGCATTTCTCTTTAAAATGAACACGTTTTATTATTATTATTATTTGGTTTTATTATTGTAACTAAAAATAACTAATTTTAACTAAAAAACTAAAATTATCTTCTCATAATACTAAGCCTTGGATATTTTAATATAAAAAATAATTTAACGAATTCAATCATTCGTAATTTACATTTAAAACATAAATATTTCTCTTTTGGCAGTATCAGGAAAAAAAACTCAATCTGTGGAACTTTCAAGTGAAGTCAAATGCATTTAAGAGGAATAAATGCATTTTTTTAAGTGAAATAATTCTATTGGCTACCCTTACCCCAGACAGGATATACTTAAAATTATAGCCTACAAAATATTTTTCCGAAATAATCCAAGAACAGGCAGGGTTAAAAAAGAAGACGGAAAATCATTAGAGTAGCGGGGCGACGCGGCCCATGGATGTGACATTCGTGTGATTTCAGCAACCAGTGTCCTTTTGCGTGCGAAAATATAATTATATGTGTTATACTGATATTATTATTGAATTTTGTCAGATAACAACTAATGAAAAACGTTGCATAAAGGATTTTTAGACCATTTGAATAACGCTTATTCTACTTATTATTGTAACGCTTATTTTACTACAGCCGATGAAACACACCCAACCACCTTTGACCCGTCCTCATTAGTCCGTAATTGCTCTCGTTATATGTAATTAATTTAATAATTTGTTAATTAGCTTATTTGTATTATTTATGACGAAATAACTTCAACATAACTTAAGGTATCATCTTCTAATTCAGTATGTAAATTTTAATTTAACCATGCCATAAAACGTTTGATAAAAATATTTTAGAGAAACATGTAATGGACTTTAAGTACAATTTACATGTTGAAACTGTTCTTCAGCTAATTTAATTTGTAATTATTTAGTCTGTACACTCTACGCTAGGCTGGGCTGTCCATATCTGACATAAGAACGGACAAATCAAACCATTGGGTTAAATTTGTAATTAAAAACAAATATAACCCATAAGGTTTGTCCATATTTGACCATATTTTGGTTGAAACAACCCAGCATTTAAAAAAATGCATGAACTCTGTTTACAGTACATAATGCATATAAATATCTTCTGTAAAAATCAAAAGAATGTGCTTCGGAGAATTATGGGGCCTTAACAATATAAGACCCTATTGATTTTCATATATGTTCTAAAAAGTCATATTGGGAGGACAAGACCCGTAAATCACAGATGAATTTAAATATTTGAACTATTCCTTAGGATCAGCATGCTAATAAACAAAAAACTTTCATTAAAATGTTTATTTATATTAATTGGCTCAGTATGACATGAAGTCATGAAAATAGCTTACAAGACTTTGTTAAACAAAGGATATTCACATTCATTTAAATTAAAATCATGAACTTATGGCTTGTTTCAATCCAAAAATAACTACCATTAAAGGCTGCAGCAGGCACCAGCCCTCTGCATTTTCCAAAATAAGCTTAACGACTAACTGCAATTGTAACAAATTACAGGGGGGAAAAAAGGAAAAATGGCATTCTAATTAAAATTAGCAAAGACAAAAATTTGACATTTCCAGTCTGAAAGACAGGTAGTGAATGCGCACCTTCTCACCTTCAAGTCTTCACTCATTACAAAACACCTTCCTTGAGTCTTTATTCTCTTACTGAATGACTTGTGTTGTCCCGGGTCAGTGGCTGTGCTCATGTGGAGGGACCCTGCGAGGAACTTTTCGAAGGTTGTGGGAGAGGTGTGGTCTCGGGACAAGAGGAGCCGGGGTGGAGATGATGTAGAGAGACTTGGGGTCATGAAAAATGGTGGGACGCTGTAGTCGTCCTGGACCAAGAGGAGGCACAGCTAACATTGTGGCTCTTGCTCTCGACTCGGCCAGAGAGGAGCTCAAACTGCCCTGACGCCAAATGAAAGACCCATTGACTGAAGCAGAGAGAATGAGAGTAAAGTGTGAGTTTACTCTGAATATTTACAATAGTATAAGTAAAAGAAAAGTCAATGATAATCACTTGTTAATGGTATCTGTTGTGCACTAGCAGCCTTTATTAGATCAGCCTGCTGCTCTGTATGTGATGCCACCATCTCTTCCAGTCCGTAGTGTTTGAGAGCTGCTACTTGAGTCTGGACGGGCTGGAGGAGACCGTGTTCTAGAGAGGGCCAGGGTTTTCGGTTTTGCTGTGATTGGGAATGAACATTCGGCAGACTGGGCCTGTTTCTGGCAAGAACTTGATGTTGCATCGTAGAGTAGAGGTTCTTCTGCCTCCATGAAATCTCTGCAAGTGTGTCCAACTGGATTTGAGTGTAATGAATAGAATTAACAAATAAAATCTTAAACTATAAAATTACTTCAACTCGAAAATATATTTATAATAAAATACTATTATAATTAAGCAAAACAGAAATATAAAAAAAACATTGAATAGAAAGGGGAAAGCACAATGAATTACTTATTATATATGTGAAAAACTGAATGAAAATGAGAAACTGAAACAAGGTGAAGTGCTAAAACTAAAAGAAAAATACATTAAAGCTAAATGTAAATATTTGAAAAATGAAATCCTAAAATAAGAACTTAAAAATAAAAATGACTAAAACCTACACTAAAATGAACTGAAACGAACAAAGTTATTTATTATCTTTTCACCTAAATATAATAAATGTTTAAGCTGAAGGAATAAAACTATTAAAACTGAAATAAAAAATACATAAAAGCTAAATAGAAATATTAGAAAAAAGAAATCCACATAAAATGTAAAAAACATATTACTAGTAAATTACAAAAAAATATATTATATATCAGTTATTTTATATCTGAAAACTGATATTATATAATTTACATAAAAAAAAATACATGGAAAATATAAATAAGAAATATTGCTTTGGGACCGAACTAAAATAAATATGTTAAGCTAAAATTAAAGCTAAGAAATCACTTAACAAAACTACTAAAATTGACATTGAAATGAAAAACTACAAATTAAAATGAAAAGCTTCAAAATATTAAAACGCATCATACTATCATACGCATTTAGTATTAAAACTGCATTAGCATTATTCAACAAAAGAAGACATTTTTCAAAATATGATATATTTTTTGTTCCAGTTACCATAAAAAAACCATACAACTCTGAAACAATATAAGATTATATAAATGCTTTTGTATTTTGCCTGAACCATCTATTTAATTATTGCTTTAATTCTTCTTTTTTTCTCCCATACCTTGTGGTCGTGTCTGCAGTGTGGAGGAAAGCTGGCTTGTTCATGCGAGTGGTTGATACACTGAGTAAGATGATTGGCACTTTGAAGAAGCTGGCGGACCTGATTCACCACACCCATGTTCAACAGGAGAGTCTCTCGCTGCTGAAGCTCTCGGACTCTCTCAGCCTCCTCTTTCTCAATCCACTCAAGAGAAACAGGTGTCTCTTCCCTCATGCTGGACTGCTCTAGCATTGCTGGTAACTAAAGAAAAGTCCATATGGAATTCATCAATCCATCAAATATAGGCAATAGCGTCCCTCTAGTGGCAAGTCAAAGCAGCTGAACGACTTACTGAGTTCAAAGTTTTATGTGGGGGTTGAAGTTTTCTTGGTTTTACTTTTTCTCCTGCGGATTCACCTTGAAGATCCTGTTTACGGGATCCTTTCTTTTCTTGCTCTTTCTGCTCTTGCTTCAGACGCAACTCCTGCAGCTGCTGCCTACAGATAGATACAAAATTAATTATTTTTCAATTTTGGGTCAAATATAGATTAACTCAATTTTTGGTATAAAAATGTTACTGTAAAATTAGTGTTTGTCTACATTTGACCTAAAATTGTGTTTTAAAAAATCCAGCAAATCATGCAGTATTTGCACACCTGGCACACTCCTCTCTGGCTTTGGAGGCTGCAGTTTCCTGGAAAAGAGAGCTGCTGTGTTGAAAATACTTTTCATATTTCTCTCCTCCGTCACGAGGGAAAATTCGCCGGAATCCACCCATGTGTTTTGCTTCATATTTCTGCATCTGCTCCATACTTGCAGCTTGAGACTGACGAAGCTCCTCATTCCTTATAAGACATGCATGGTTCAAGGTTAAAGGGTTTCATCCACACAATTAGCAGCACTTAAAAGATTTTAAAAAGTCAGAAGTGTGAGTTGAACTGTGAGTTAACTCTGAATTCAAGAAATAAAAAAGTTATAAATTTGTGATTTTAAATAAAACTGCAAGACTCAAAATTGTGCAATATTAATATTAAACAAACAAAAAAAATAACAATGTTAGAAATAAATGTTGCAATCACCCTTTTTTGTGTCGAAAAGAAGACTATAAACTAGAGCTGTAAAAGGGGGCTTTCTCGTCATGTCTTTTGGGCTCTCAAATTCGTTATTTTAAATGTACAAAAACGTTGAGGGTGTTCATTTTGGTCAGTTTCAACAACAAATGATGCTTGTTAACCAAACATCCTTAAAAAAAAGATTGTTCAATTTTATTTAATGATGCGTCGCGGTGGCGCAATGGGTAGCGCTGTCGCCTCACAGCAAGAAGGTTGCTGGTTCGTGCCTCGGCTGGGTCAGTTGGCATTTCTGTGTGGAGTTTGCATGTTCTCCCCGTGTTCGCGTGGGTTTCCTCAGGGTGCTCCGGTTTCCCCCCACAAGTCCAAAGACATGTGCTATAGGTGAATTGGGTAGGCTAAATTGTCCGTAGTGTATGTGTGAATGAGTGTGTGTGGATGTTTTCCAGTGATGGGTTGCAGCTGGAAGGGCATCCGCTGCATAAAACATATGCTGGATAAGTTGGTGGTTCATTCCGCTGTGGCGACCCCAGATTAATAAAGGGACTAAGCCGAAAAGAAAATGAATGAATGAATGAGCAAGGACTGGTGTTACAAATTTGATATTCTCAGCACTGAAATCCAGCACATACGTCAGATGGCATTTCAGACATTGTGAACATGCAGAAAAATGCTTAAAGAAAGGAACTTTACTGACTTTTTTCAAGGTGAAATGATTATTGGATCCTTTCACAAGCTTTTATGTAGATTAAATGTAAAAAAAATTGTATTTTCATTTGTAAAAAAAAACCTTGTTCATAGCAATTAATTCATTCTTTTAACACAAAATAATCTATACCATGTGTATGCGCTACTTTGATTATGCAGTAAGGGACCCCGCTTCACTCTTGCAGGGGTACAGACACAGTTGGTACTACACCAATGAGCTCATATTTTCTAGGCACATCTACTATACTCTGCAGTATTCTTCAAAATTCCGCAAGCAGCACCCTATAATTCAGAAATTTAGTTTGAGATATAAACTTGTAAATTTGAGAGAGAAAAAAAAAAAATCTAAATTGTGTTATAAACTAACAAATATATATTTTTTCCAGAATTGCAAGTTTATGTTTTATGTACAACTTGGGATTGCAAACCAGCCGCTGAGCTTCCAAGTGCTTTGGAAGGGAGAAAGTGGTGCAGTCAGCACTTTTAGACTTATGAACAGCCACTTGAAGTGCAGCTGTGGTCTTTGTGGTACCTGGCCTCTCTCGATCGGTTCTGCTGGAGTCTCTCTTTTACTCGGCGCTTCTCCTCCTCTGTGATCTTCCTGCGGTCACAGGCCCCCAGGTTAATCAGCACCAAAGTGTCATACAGCAGGCAGTCCTTCACCTCCCGGTCTAAGCGGGAGTCTGTGGTAAAGCTGGGGGAATGGTTGACCTAAACACAACAAAGTCTGCTAGCTTTTACCAAATCAGATGTCATTTAAATAGCATAAATCATAGGGCGATCTGAGCCACAAATACAAAATAAGCCTCAAAAGCTCATACCTCAAGAAGCCAAGGTTTCAGTCGGCGATCTAGCAAGACATCAAATCCCAGGATCTCAAAGCAAGCGCTGCCGGATGCGTGATTGGGAAAGCAGGTTTGGTAGTTGTGTTTGAGAATGGGGTGTGCTGATATTAGTGTTTTAATGATGACGTCCTCAATGTCCGTCCACAACTTCTCAGTGTCATAACTCATGGCTTCCATGTGCTTCTTGAAGCTGGAGAGTTTCCTATAAGGACACAATAGAAGAACAATCATCTCCTATACTGTTTTAATGAAAAACCGTAATCTTTGAGAACATACTGTAAATTACCGTTTGCTGCCAGTATCTTCATCGCGTACAAAGTTTTCACTATGCTTGTTGATGGCATAGTTAGTTAAGTGCATGCAAACATCCTCCTGTAGATTTTAAAGTAAAAGATTGAAATCAAACTTTATTTACTCTCAGTATTTCATTATTACCAGATTGTTACTTAGAATTATTATGAACCATTATAGCATTAAGCAATTATAATTACTAGTGATGCAACAATTTTACTTTGTTTTTGGCTGTTTTACAGACACCAGTTTTAATACTATTGCCCAACAGCATTTCCAATTTTTGTCACTTGCTCAACAAAGTACTTTCACACACTCTCTCTGCCCATCTGGGATTTTGATAACATTGTGGGTTTTGCTACATTTGCACCATTATTGCAGCAGCTGCATTTTCTTTTTTAACAGGTATGCAGCAAGTGAGCTGAATAATGCATGCTTGCTTTTGTCATTGGATGGGTCAGTTAGCATTTCTGTGTGGAGTTTGCATGTTCTCCCCATGTTGGCGTGGGTTTCCTTCGGGTGTTCTGGTTTCCCCCTACAGTCCAAAGACATGCGCTTTAGGTGAATTGGATGAACTAAATTAGCCGTAGTGTATGAGTGTGTGTGTGAATGTGAGAGTGTATGGGTGTTTCCCAGTACTGGGTTGCGCCTGGAAGGGTGTAAAAGATATGGCGGAATAATTTGTGTTTCATTCCGCTGTAGTGACCCCTGATAAATAAGGGACTAAGCCGAAGGAAAATGAATGAATGAATAAAATACATCTCTATTGTTGAACTTTACTCGTTACAACACTCATGAATAAAAATAATTTTAATTGAACACAGACTGGATCCGTCAACAGGCCAACGTTATTATAATTATTATTGGCTGATAAACTGTATTTTGGGCAGATTTAATTTGGCCTGGGCAAGTATCTAATTATTTCATCCAGAGAAAAACATTCAAATATTCATTAATAGACATTATATAACTCAATGCCTTCACACATTACAGTAATAAACTAGTGTTTTTATATGGGCCGTTTTAATGCTATAACTGATATGATAAAAATGACAATTTTAAATGTTGCAAAAAATCAGCCAATAAATATTAACACCTAGTACACTGGTGCGTCTCAATTGGTTAATACTAAAACATTAATTTGTTGCAATTTTGTATTTTCAGTGTCTTTAGAGCCCTCACCAAGTTGCTGACAGTGGGCTCAGTATACTGTGTGGTGCAGAAACGGACGAGTCCCTCATCATACATGAAGACACGGAAAGGGTCACAGCTGGTCACCAGCACATAAATGCGCAGGTCAAACTTGAACCCATCAATGATGAACGGCTGTAGAAACAAAACAATAAAACCTGTTTTATTATACTGAATTTTTTTCGATCTAACTTTATATTAGAATTGTGATTTCTTTCTATTAAGAGTGTTTCTTTCTATTAAGCAAAGTTTAATGAACATTGCGTTACCTTGGACATGTACACCTGACAAATCATGTGTTCTCCTGGCCGAATATCCTTGTTAGACTTGGAAAGATAAATACCACGACCTTGGCAACCTGAGTCTGGCTTGCAGATGAACGTTTTGTGCTTTTTGGCTCTGGTGTAGGCTTGGAAGTCACTATAACTAAAGGACATCGAGAAAGAGAAAATGCTAAAGAATAAAACTTGGGAAAACAACTGTTTATTGAACCCAAATCGACTCACTCTGCAGGGAGGCACCATGTGCGAGGAAAAATGTTGTACTCCTTTGGGAAGAGTTTTAGCATGCGGTTCATATTACGTGCAAGCAAGTCCTTCCTGCAGATTTCATTCATGCCAGGAAAATGGTTGATTTTCTGTGCGAGGAAAACGCAGGTATTTTGTTAAACAAGTGGAGAATCAGGACGATAAATAAGAGTAGACTGATGTTTGACAGTAAACACCTGGTAACGCTTCATATCCATGACTCTGTCTAATGAGACTGAACAGTCAGTCCAGAATAGAGTCCAGTCTTCTCCCTCTGCTGCCTCTCGGATCCCGTATCTGCGAGCAGCACGACGCACTGTAAAAAACATGCCACTGCTTGAATATAAATGTTTAGACACACTTTTTTACATTACAGTGGCTATAGCCACAAACGCTTAGTGTTCAAATTACATAGCAGAAACTCACCACTCTCATATTTGCAATTGGTGAGATTTATCCACAGTCATCTGAAAAACAGGAAGAGGACAAAGGGACAGACCTGTGCATTGTTCGCTTAATTACTACAATTTTGTTCAAGGTATATCAAAAATGGTTTATACTTATCCATAATTTTAGTTCAAATTGTTAATATGCAGTACTGCAACTGATATCATTATCTAAATTTTTTTTGATTTTACATCATTCAGTAGTTTATTCATACCAAATAAAACATTACAGTAATAGCAATGCATTATATAGATGAAAGCTAACAGTAAACTTTCTATTCATTCGAATTTCCCAAAAAGTCTACAAAAAATAAACACTAATATGACATTAATAATAACCAATATTTTTTGGAGTTTTAATGCGAAGGATCATGTGACACTGATGAGTAATGTGCCTCAGAAATTTTAGAAAGACTATCTAAAACAAAAATCTTTTTTGAGCACAAACTGATAGTGCATATAAAAATGCCTACTTCTTCTTTCTCTTTTTCTTCTTGTTGGCTGCAGGCAGTGGGACTGGAGTGTTGGAGGGCTCCGCATGAGTGTCACTTCCCCAGCCTTCTCCCTCCAGCCCTGGATCAGGCTTACACCGGCACGCTTCACTCACTGAGAGCTCCGCTGGTGTCCCCATTCTGAGAGCACACATAAAACTTTGATGAAGACTGAGACACTTCTAGATTTGGCGAAGCGTCCATTTAAGAACTTAAGAGCTGGATCTTATACTGATGTGTGATGTCACATTCCCAATGTGAAAGTCAATCAAAGCGGTTCATAGTGTGCTTATTAAAAAAACATTTCTTCTAATTTCTGTCAGTCAACAACATGATTTAGGCTTTGACACTTAAAATAAAGAATATTTTCTGTTTGACCACTTCACTGGGTAAGAAAATTTGATTCACTGCTAGTTGTAAACTGAAAAATGCTAAGACTTGGCATCATGTTTCTTTTTCTGTTTCTTCCCACCTGTCAACAAGGCTTTACACTTAAACTGAATCATATTTTCAGTATTTCAGTGGATCAGATAAAATAAGATCATGGGTAGCTGTTGTAAAGGGCAAAATGCTAAGCCTTAGAATCACGTGTCTCCACATTGATGAGTGCAAATAGTGACTTACTTCAGTTAAGTCACTTTAACTGAATCATATATATTTTCTGTATTTAACCACTTTAGTGGATCAAATAATTAAATATCACAGATAGTTGCTGTGAAAATATTAAGATTTAGCACAATGTTTCTGCCCCTATTCCTCTCCATAGATGAATGCTCACCTGTCAACAACATGATTGACGTTTTGTCACTTAACACTTTAACTGAACCACATTTTCAGTATTGAACCACTTCCACATTCATTCAGTCATTCATTCATTTTCTTTTCAGCTTAGTCCCTTTATTAATCTGGGGTCGCCACAGCGGAATGAACCGCCAACTTATCCAGCATATGTTTTACACAGCGGATGCCGTTCCAGCTGCAGCCCATCACTGGGAAACACCCATACACTCCCATTCACACACATACACTACGGACAATTTAGCTTACCCAATTCACCTATAGCGCATGTCTTTGGACTTGTGGAGGAAACCGGAGCACCCAGAGGAAACCCACGTGAACACGGGAAAAACATGCAAACTCCACACAGAAATGCCAACTGACCCAGCCGAGGCTTGAACCAGCGACCTTCTTGCTGTGAGGCGACAGCTTTACCCACTGCGCCACCACGCCGCCCCCACTTCCACATGTACCAAATAATTTGATATAATTGATAGGTGTTGTAAGGGACAAAATACTAAGGTTTAGCATCATGTTTCAGTCTCTGATTCTACCTGTCTGACCCATATTTCCAGTATTTAACCACTTCAGTTAATCAAATAGTTAAACATCATGGATAGCTGTTTCCTCTTCATCAGTGAGTATCCCACCTGTCAACATTTAGTTTTCTCACCTAAACAGAATCAAAATTGACGTATCTAACAACGTTAATAGGTCAAATATTTGGATAATTGATGAGGAACACCACTTACTTAATATTTAAAAAAAACGTGGTCTTGGTTACAACTTGGAAAAAGTGCCATCACTGAGGGCATGAATGAACTTGTAGTTGTTTTTAAATGCAACGATCAATTACAAGTTGGAACGAAGAAAAATCTCCTGCGAGACCTTTCTGAGGTAACTGTATTTTGATCCAGTCAGGTAATCCCGACCATGACCTTTCGCCACTGAGCTCAAATGAAATGGCCTCGTGGCCTCCTTAAGAAGGTCAAATGTATTCGGTGAGAAAGGAAAATAAATAATAAATATATTTTAAAGGAGAACCATTTCACCATGCTCCGTCAAAGAATTGCCATTAAGAAAACACCTTTGACACTTGTGATCAAACATATCCATGTAAAATCACATTTATAACCGATTCAATATATGCACTAACCTGTGATCTCTTCAGAAGAAGGGCAGCAGTGTTTCCTCAGATGGAAAATTCTCCAGTTCACACTGCTTTGCTTTAGCAGTCCAGTAGGAGGCTGTCATCCTCCCCACTGTGCGCTGTCGTCTGGGTACTGGCACATAATCCCTGACAAAAAGGAACAAATTTGCCACTTCTGTGATGGGTGGCCCAACTTGGATATACTTACACGATGACACACTGAAACCTTAAGATCAAGTGACCTATTAGAAACACAGGAGACCGAAACCTGATACACGAACATGAAAATCAAGGCCAGGAGGTGGACAAGTATCAGAGAAGAAAGACAATCCCTACTTGTCAAATGTGATGAGAAAAGTGCTTGGAACCTAGAACAAACAAGTATACTTTATTAGAAAAGAGGTTGCTGTTTACACTTAGCCCAAATTTGCAACAATGCACAGTCAAGTATGTAATAAGGATGCAGGGTCTAAAATTATCACTTGTCAAGCATTTGAGTGTATATGAATGACGTAGTATTATTGTCATTTGCCAGTAAACTATTTTTTTAAATTAATTGTAACACTAGCTAAGAATGTGATTTAGTGCAGTTAGCAAATAAATGTTGGTCATTAAGTAAATGTGAAATCTAATGTGCAGGTTTGTTAAATTTTCACGTGAGCAGCTCAAGATAATAATGCATTCAGTATCTTCTAGAAGCCACACAGTTCACAATAAATGTATGTTTTGTATACGTACGTATATACGTATATAATTAACAGTATATAATTATACGTAGGGCGACGCGGTGGCGCAGTGGGTAGCACGTTCGCCTCACAGCAAGAAGGTCGCTGGTTCGAGCCTCGGCTGGGTCAGTTGGCGTTTCTGTGTGGAGTTTGCATGTTCTCCCCGTGTTCGCGTGGGTTTCCTCCGGGTGCTCCGGTTTCCCCCACAAGTCCAAAGATATGCGCTATAGGTGAATTGGGTAAGGTAAAAATTGTCCGTAGTGTATGCGTGTGAATGAGTGTGTATGAATGTTTCCCAGAGATGGGTTGCAGCTGGAAGGGCATCCGCTGCGTAGAACATATGCTGGATAAGTTGGCGGTTCATTCCGCTGTGGCGACCCCAGATTAATAAAGGGACTAAGCCGAAAAGAAAATGAATGAATGAATGAATTATACGTATATACGTATATAATTAACAGTCAAATAGTACTGCGGTGATGTCTTTTTTGTTAAATTGGAAAAAAATGTAATTAAATAATAATGACTGACTTTGCAAGATGACTGAAACTGGACATAGACAGCAGATTGTACAGATGACAGAGAACAGGCAAACTCTTCAGCGACAGCAAAAGAAGTTATTTAATCCAAATATGTGATTTTTAGAATCTTTACAATGTGTCTAGCTCATTCATGTCCATGTTGTGCAGTCAGGATTAAAAGCATGAGAGGATAGAATAATTCAGAGAATGGTCAATCATTTCAGCTGGAATTGCTCGCTAAACAGGGTAAGGATCTCACATATCGTGCCTTTTGAGCGAATTTGAGCTGAAAGTCCATTCGACATCGAAAGAAACAAAAGGCTAGACTAACCTTTTATGTTTGCCATCAATCTGGAGATAGTTTGAAATGAAAGTGTTAAAAAAATCTATGAAAAGTGGAGGAGAAATGTAGTAGTTTGTGGGGAAGTTATTTGCAGCAGGAGTGGGGCTCATACAAATTCAAGGCAAAGGGAATGCAAATGTTTATCAGAAGCTCATTCAGCAACATGTGGCTTATTCCCTGCAGTGATGTCTAGGGATGTCCTGTGGCCACAGATGTGCTTTAATATTAAAAATCAAGGGTCCGTTTGCTGTTCTCCAATCTTGATCATAGTGTTTTCCACCAACCACTACCATGGTTATTTAGTAAAAGACATTACCACATTATTATTATTATTATTAATAATACATAATAATAATAAAAATAATTATTATTATTATTACACTAGCCAAAACCCAGCATAATGATTTCTTAGTCAATGTTAATAATACTGCTTCAGTTTTACAAAACAGTGTTATTAAACGTACATTTTCATTATCATAAGGTTAATTGGGGTGTTCTTATTTTTGCACCATGATCTTAATATTTTGTTCAATTATTTTGGCTTTGGTACTTTTTGGTAGACTGCAAAACATTATGAACAATCCAAATTAAACCATTAAAACCAATACATTTTACCAGCAGAGACCCAGAGAGACGTTGTAGTTTACATTATAACCACAGCAAATTCTATGAAGGTTACTATTGTTTGTTTGCTTTTTAGCAGTGAGACTATTGAAGCAACATTTTAAAAAGTGGCAAGCAATAAACGCTTTCTTTCCAGTCCACCATGAAATATCATTTGACACTGAAATAACACGGCAACCATAACGTAAGGCAAATTAAAACAACAAACAGAACGTAATAATTAGAGAGAGAAAAAATCGAGTTAACGTTAATCGTAGAGAAAATATTCTATAACTACCTGTCTGCAAGTCAGGATAAAGCAAAATATCACCGTGTCTGATACCTTGCGTTGTAAATTTGCGCAGGACTTTCACTGCAAGTTACAGTTGGCATGGCAACACAACGCGTTTCAAAACCAGGTTAGCTAGCCAGCTAGCCGGCTAATATTCGTACACAAATAATTACGACGAATAAACTCAATGAGCTCAGGGGTATTGAAGTACGCACCTGTTGCTGTACTTGTCAAACAAAGCGCAGTGGCTCTGGAAGGGGCCAGTATCACGGATTATCATGGCCGTTTAGAAGGAAATGTCAGAGGATTTTCTCATGCTTACAATGTTGCCAAGCGCTCTGAAAACGAAACGAGGGCACTGGGTCAAGAGAACAAGGAGATGGCCAATCTAAATTGTCGCATGCAAATGATTGAACTCTGATTGGCCCTCACCCCGGCGATGCTAATTAATTTTTTGGATCATTAATCCTTGGTTGGCATCGAATTAAATGTTAGTATATAAACATCACCACACACAGAGGTGTAAAAACAGGTTTGGATGGTTTGAAAGGAACTAGTAGACAATAGTTTGCTATTTGGCTTGAGAAACATTAACTCAAACTACTGAGGTATTTCTGCACTTAATTAAGTCACAGCAATGTTATAAACGAATGAGTTATCTTTAAAGGAGTTTAATGAATTTAAGATAAAATCCACAAAGAATAATGTATTTTTGGTCTTTTTATTCAACTTACATTTGTTTCAATCTTTCAAGTAAAACAATGTGGAATTACAAGGGAACATAAGGAATGTAACAAATTAGAATAGACACAAATCAAAATAAAAATAAGACCATCACCATGTTCTACTAAATACCCCCCCAAACATCTTTCTGTCCAACAAGGGCAAAGAAAGCCATCTTACATCTCACTTGACTGCCAATATTGAGTCAAAAAATACAAATAAAAAAGTAGACATTTTTTAAGAAGTTCTTTCAGGTGTATCTTGTGCACTCAGCATCAGTCCCTTCATAAAATGGGCCAATACTCCAGAAGAGCTGGGGGGAAGGGTGAAAGATGGGGGGAACTGACAATTTTAACCGGAGAACTGACTTCAGTTTGGGTTGCACAAACAAAAATGTTGCTGTTACGATGAAGGGTGGAAGAGCTTATTACATTTAAAGCACTACAGATGAGCAAACTTCTATACGTTAACATGGATCCTTGTATGGATCAACAGGCACTCTCATTTTGTTAAACTCATTTAGATTCTGTGTTGAGAATACGATTTAATGTGTAAAGATGATCATAATGATTAACACTTTGGGAAAGAGATAAGAAAAATAGCAAGATGTTGTCTCCCATTTCTGTACTGCTATAAAGCAAATGACAAGCAAATTTCAAGATTCATCACAAGCTCAAGAGATACACATACTTTAGAGCTTACAAAATGCAGTGAGGTACCAGTAAGGATGAACTGACAAGTTGATGTTCTGATGAAGAAAAAAAAAAAAAAAACTAAATCACAATGCATTCCTCAATGTTTTCGACATTTCAGATGTACAAATGTGGAAAAGCAGGCAGCAGCAGAATTTAAAAGTAATTGACTGAAACATTACACAAGACAGGTGACCTAAGCAAATAGTAACTCCAGCATAGTGCAGAGAAATATTTTTTTTTAGACCTGTCCTCTTCTTCATACCCTGGAAGATATAGAAGATATTTTCCTAATTTATCAACTGGCTTGAAACAAACAATCATCAAAACAGCTGACAAACATAATCCAGAACGCAACAGTCTAAAAACTTTACAATTGTACAATCCCCACTAAATCATTTCAATGTAGCATTAATGAATTTCTTCCTCATCAATACCACCATTTGCAGCACTAGTAAACTCTGTAAAAAGTGTACAGTCTATGTGACCAATCTTAACATATTTCACATAGTATTTCCAGTCTTTCAGTCTTTGATTACAGTACATAGTGTGAACAAACAATAAATCTTGCCTCTTGCCCAGCTACTTTGAAGTTCCAAAGTCTTTGTGGCAGCGTAAAATATTATCCAAATGTACTCAAATTATTAGAACATTTTTAAATACATGACCAAATCTTCATCACTGTCCAGCATCTACAGACCCTTTCCACATAATAAATGGCTTGACTTGAGATAGCTGAGAGGGAAAAAGTGAGGTCAGATCTAATCACAATGTGCAACAGATCTTTTTTCCTGTCTTCTCTCATACAGCCAAACCATGGCCTTTAATGAAATTGATCCCCTTTTCTCCGTAAATAGGCATTATCTCCTCTCTGAAATTCTGGTCTAACATCTTTTTAAACCTAAATGCAACTTCTCCAATCCACATCACGTCTTGGAGTGCCGGTTTTGGGAGGATGAAGAGCGGGTGTTATTAGCTGGAGTACGTGCATGAGCGGCTGCCAGTGCAGCAACACTCCTGAGAACCCTGTCTGGAGTCCCGTCACCGGATCCAGCACTCAGTTCAGCTTTGTCAAGCTTCTGGGACTTCTTCTCTTTTCTGCTCTCCCTGCCTCGGCCTCCATCACTTTTCCTCTGAATACTTTTGCCTCTATCTGTATCACTACCAGAGGAGGCAGCTCTGGATCGGGTGCGTGTGGGGTCTGTACTTTGTGAGCTCAGACTGTGGGTGCGCTGGCTACTGTTGCTGCTACTCCGACTTCTGCTGCTGCCCACTCCTCTTTCACTGCTTATACTACTGCAGGCACTATGACCTCTCGAAGACCTGGTCTCTCTAATTTCACCTTCACCTTCTTCCTTCTGATCAGATTCCTTTTTCCTTTCTTCCTTTTTTACCCTTTCCACTTCCAGGGGGGGGACCAGGCTGCCTGGTCGCTGCCGAGTTGATCGAGCAGAAGAAGAAGACTGTGGTGATTCGGTTGACTGACTGGGGGTTTGCTTGCCACTCTCTGCTTTATTGTTAGACACCTTGGCAGAGTCTTGTCCTGGTTTCACGTTGGGTTTACTGACTTTTTCAGATGTTATTGGTTTGCTTTGCTGTGCAGCAGTCCTATTTTTATGGCTGGGACTGGGTGTGTCTGGGCCTCTTGCCCTCATTGCCAAGAGCTTGGCTGCAGCATTAAGGGCTGAGCAGCGTTTGCCCAGTACCTCAGGTTCTGGGGAGGCTAAAGTGTTTGACTGTGGGCCTGCAGATTTCCGGGTTACTCTTGAACATACTTCACTGCTGGACTCCCCTTCTGTGGAATTGGTGGGTTTAGCCTTCTTGTCAGACCTTGCTTTTTGCCTTGTACTGCTCTCATCGTTTTTAGCAATCATGCCCTCTTTCTCCAACTTCTTTTGAGCTGATCTTGTCAGACATCTTTTTACGCTATTAGAGTCCTCGGAGTCTGAAGATGAGGAGGAAGAGTTGGATTGGTGCTTTTTGTCAGACCCTTCTTTAGATTTCTTTTTTTCAGACTTTATATCACCCCGTTTCCTTTTTACAGGGTTCTTGTTCTCTGCAGCCTTTTTGGACTGAGATGATCTTGTACCACATGAGGATACAGAAGATGGGGAAGAGGAACGGACTGACTCCTGGCTGCTTTGTCTACTAATGCTTTGTGTTCTGATAGAAGACCTGGTTTCTTTGTCTTTTGTTACTTCCTCTTCTAATGGCTTATCAGGACCATCACTTTTCTGAGCATCATGAGTCTCAATATCTGATGAGGCAACTCCTGAGGCACTAGGTGTCTGTTCCTTTAGCAAACATTCCAATCTCCTCCTTTTTGGCTGAGATAAAATGTCATCTTTTTCTCCTGCATCCTCAGCAACACAGTCTATTTCCATTTTCTCTGTCTCTGTTATAACCTCTGTCTCTGTTACAACCTCCTGCTCTTCCTCCTCAGTAACAACCTCTTCCTGAGTTAAAATGTCCTCCTCCTCCTCAGTTACAACTTCCTCCTTGGGTGAATGTTGGCCTTCATGATTATCAATCATGGTCTCAACCACAATGTTTTGGGACTGAGAAGAATCTGCATCTGTATTCAGTGTGGACAAAGAATCTGTTGTTATTGGATTAGTGGCAGATAGAGATTGTAAAGACATTTGCTGTGATGGTGAATCTGACACTGCTTCAATGGCTGTAGTTTGAGGTTGTGAATGAGGAGAAATTTGCTGAGTCTGAGGTAAAGACCGTTGGACCGTTGACGCAGTCTGTACAGCAGAAGTTTCTGGTGCCTCCGATATAGATGAAGATGTTTCAGGTTCAAGCTCAGAAGTCAAAGTAGGGGGAGGAGAAGGTTGGATGGATGGCTGATCAGTGGCAGTAGGAGATTCCGCTACACTGCATACAGGCTCTAAAATGGTTTGTGGAAAGTCTGTAGTTGGATTGGTTCTATGTGCGCATTGTAAAGTGACTTGAGTCAATGTATTTGAGGGCTGCAAAAGATCTACTTGCTGATTATCTGTGACTGAATTTTCCACAGCTTCTACTGCAGCCGTTGAGACAGTTGAAGGTTCTGAATAAGCAGTGATTTCACCGGTATCAGAAAGCACAGACAAGTGGGCAATTTCCTCAGCACAGATTGGAACAGTAGTAACTGGAGGCTCTCTGAAGGAATATGTAAACTGTAGTGTAGGAGAAGAACCAGTACAAGTCTCACAGGGTGCTGCTGTAGAGCTGCTGTGTGGTAAAGATACAAGTGTACTGTTGTCAGAGTCACTGCATGAAAGTATGGTGTTCGGACTGGTGTGAGTATCAACATGTGAGTCTACACCAAGTTCTGATGCAGACATGGACAGTAAAACAGATGTAGTGGTTTGAATTGTTTCAAAATCTGGTTTAGGAGGCGAGGACACTTCAGCAGCATTTGAGGGTGAAGTGGGGTTGAGTGTTGGAGAGTTTATTGGTGAAATTTTACTATCAGTAGGCAAAGTCTCAGGCATGTCATTGGACCTTGACAAATTAGGCTCTTGGGATGAAGGCGCACCAGCACAAGGTGAAGATGGGGGTGAGCCTGTAGTTGTGGTGGAATCTTTACGAGGACGTCCCCTTTTCCGTTTTGGTGAGTGAGGGGGACTCCCCTCAGGACTTGCTTTATGAATTACAAGCGTGTTGTCTTCTGACAACTCCAGTGATCTTGGGGGTGTTTTCGGTGGCCTGCCCCTTTTCCTCCTCGATATAAGACTGGAGTCACATGGAGAAGAACCATCCTTGTCAGTACTTGTTTCTGTTCTTTTCTGAGTCAATGCAGATTTCCGATCTACTCCTCTACCTCTACCTACAAATTGCTCTCCTAACTGTGCAGCCATTCGGGACTCTGTCTCTAGCCTTCGGCGTACTGGTAAGTTGCGCAGGACAGGCATATCTGGGGAATGATGTGTTGGAGAACAGGGGTTGTGTCCTCGACCTGTACAACTATAAGGTAATGGAGAAGAGGCCTGTTCCTGCTCTCGTGTAGTTGGTGGTGGGGAAGAATGTAAGGGTGTGGGAACAGATTTGGGAGGAGAAACTTTAAGAGGTTGTGTTGATCCATCAGATGAATGAGAGGCTGTGTCTTGAACTGGCTCAGTCTTTTCAGGCTCCTCTGATGAACCTTCGTGCATTCCTCCACCTCCACTCACGCCTCTCCGTCTTCGCTTGGGCTCTTTCTCTTCCACCACAGTGACCAGACGACCTGGAAGCTTTCGAAGGACCTTGGCTGATGGAGAATCTTCTGGAAGTCCCTTGAGGATTTCCCATTCAGCAGACTGCCGCTTGCGTGGTGAGCGAGAGTTAGGTGATGCCAGAGTGGGAGAAAGAGAGAGGTGACCCTCCTGTTCAGAGTGATGCTCAGGAGAACAGATGGAGTCTGATGATGCAGAGGCTCTCCGATCTCTGCTCTGTACATTTTCAGACCGTCCTTCTCCCTTTTGGTCTTCACTGTCCTCTCTGCATGCAACAGAAGAGGAAGACAGATGGCCACTAGAGTTTCTGTCCAATACAGGAGATGCAGCAGCTGAAGGCACGGAGCTTGATGGGGAGATGGACTGTTGGTGAAGGGATGGCACATATCTAATTTTTGGGTATGAATCCCGCATAGCAGAGGACAAGCTTGTTGAATCTATGAGCTGCTGGTTGGTTGGGATGGTCTGGTTTTCTAATGACGCAGATTCTTTGGTTGTACATCGCCCTCGTGGGCCACTGCGAAGCTTCTCAGGCACTTCTCTGTTTGGGGGAGACTTTTGTGTGGACCCAGGGGTTTGGCTTATGCTGCGCTCAGAGTTCAAACATGCCCCCCTCCGGCCTCTCTCTGGGGATGTCTGAGTTAGAGATATATCATCAGCAGGTGTCCCTCTGAGCCTACCACTGACCCTTGTAGAAGGAGCACCTTTCTCTTTGTGTTTGCGAGGGCGACGGGATGGAGTAGGTTCCTCTGTACTGGGATGTACAGAATCCTCTTCATCACTGTCAGATGATTGATGCAATTTCAAACCTTCTTCCTTTGCCTGATCTAAACCTTTCCTTGCAGCCTCAACCTGTTCCTGTAAAGTACAAAGAAATGTTGTGGGTATAATTGGGTAAAAGTTGATTTTACAAAAAAAAATATCATAGCTTAATTACAGTTTTAATAGTTACCTCTGCCTGCTTCAGCTCCTCTTTGCAAATATCTTCAAGGGAAGCCTCAAGAAAGTTCATGGCATAACGCTCTATGGGAGTGAGCTGTTAAAAAACAATTGGACAATTACATTTTAGACAAGAAGAGTACATTATAAAAAAGCAGGTAAAAGTTATGCATTAAGTGAAAAAAAAATAATAAAAAAAAAATTAAAAAGGAAAAAAAAAAAATTTTCAAAAAAAAAAAAAAAAAAAAAAAAAAAAAAAAAAAGAGTAAATATCTATATAATGCCTACCTGTTCAACTAGGGCAGCAATTTCCTGCTCAGCCTTGGAAAGCTCCTCCTCTTCTTGGTCTCTACTGTCACCATCATCTAGAGGTATATTCTCATTAAACTCTGCAAGCTCAGCCACCTGCTCTGCCTTGGCTTGAGATGCAGCCACTATGTCCTCTTCATCCTCAGCACGACACAAGGCCTGGAATAAAAATAAAACATAAAATCTCATCAAGAGTCATTTGTAACCAACGGAACAAACATCTTGCAAGAAAACAAATTCAATACCCCAAATAAATACATTTAAATTACCTGTTCCAAAATGGTGGTTTGTTGTTTATTGATGGACTCCTCATCATCTGACTGAGGCACACTCAGTTCAGCTTCTTTCTTTTCTCCCTCTGACACATCAAACAACTCTCTAATAGTTTGCTGTGAGAAAGAAACAGTTAAACTATTATCTAAATTTTAATCAAGGCTATGATTTCTCTGTACAAATTAAACCATACCTGCTTGAAAAAGGCAGTGGTAAAGTTTCCACCTTCAATAGCCATATCTCCCAGCATCCTCTTTTGATTGGCTTTTTTAAGAATATTTTCTTCCACTGTGCGTTCACTGATCAGCCTAAACAAATATTTTAGATGTCAAATGTGCTCCAATAATATGTGCTATGTTAATCATTTATTTATATATACATATACATGTTTTTAGTTTTGTCTTTACCTATAGATGTGGACATCTCTCGTCTGTCCAATTCTGTGGCACCGGTCCTGAGCTTGGGCATCCATAGTTGGGTTCCAATCACTGTCATAGAACACAACAGTATCTGCCCCAGTCAGGTTAACACCTACACCTCCACTGCGGGTGGAAAGGATAAAGCAAAAAATTCGACGGTCTGCATTGAAGCGGTCCATCAGAGCCTGAAAGGTAGACAAACATTCAAATAATGTCGAACATACTTTTTTCTGATTGCTTAAGTCAAGAGATGTTGTGAAAAGTGGCTTCAATCGCAAACACTACCAAAGTACTAGAACTAGTAATTCACCTGTCTCTGTTCCACTCGTGTACTTCCATCCAACCTCAGATATATATGTCCATGGTAGTTCAGGAACTGCTCAAGTACATCTAGCATACGTGTCATCTGAGTAAAGATGAGGACTCTGTGCCCTTCTGCTTTCAACCTTCTAAGCAGGAGGTGGAGTGTCTGCAGCTTACCTAAACAGTTATAAAATATTCATATTGTCATATCATTTTGTTTTGTATATTATACAAAACACAGTACTTACCAGAGTCATACTGAATAAGCCTCAAGTCAGGGAAGTATGTCCTCATGTTACTCTGGATTCGATGGAGTGTGTGTGTACGTGGAGAGACATAGGAGGATAGATCCGAGGAGAAAAGGGTTTGCTGGTGTCTGAGGGAGGGTGGTGGGTGGCAGCTGTGCATGGTGACAGGTCTTGCCTCCACTGGAGGAATAACAAAAACGAACCTGTGGAAAAGTGGCACATTTTTACTATGACGTTAATAAGAACATCATGATTTAAATTTTTATTTTTATAGATTAACTAAAACATACCTGTCTATGACATCAGAGAGAAGCCGAAGCCTCTCCTCTGAGTTATGAATCTCTTCCTTCAAAAATGTATTCTTTTCCAGGATGTCACTGGTATGTTGTGACTGAGCAATCAGACAGGAGCTATAACCCGAGTAACTCCAGTTGTTTACAACCGGACGTGCTGGAGATGGACAAGGGCCTGGGAGGAAGGTTAAAAAGTCCAGCACCTCATGGCCATACACAGGCTTAGCAGTGCAGTGCAGCTCATTGATGCGCATGATTTGAGAGATTCGGTCATCTCGCTGAGCCTTCCGGGTGTCTGCAAGCCAGGACTGTCAGAAACAAAGTAACAAGTAGATAAATGCTACAGACACAGAAGAATAAGGGTATAGAATGTTCTACTGCAAGACCTAAAATTGAAATTTATAAAATAATACATTTCAAGATTAATACCATGTAGAAGGGAGAACGTGGTGGAGCTGGTGGCTGAATGCGGGGACGGTGAGATGCTGAACTACTGCTCTGTGATGAGGATGTAGGCTTAGGAGTGCTCATTCGCAAAGTAATCACTTCATTACTGTCCTCACATACTGATGAGGAATTTGCCTTTTTTACTGAAAAGTAGAAATAATTGAAAGATAAATATTCAACTTAATATTATTTTGGCTTAAAGGGATAGTGCACTCAAAAATGAAAAAATTCTTAACATTTACTCTCCCTCAAGTGGTTCTATGAGGTTCTTTATTCTGTTTAACAATAAAAAAAGATACTTTGAAGAAAGCTGAAAACCTGTAACACTTGACAACATAGTAGGAAAAACAAATAAGAGAAGTCAATGGTTAGAGGCTTTCAGCTTTTCTTAAAAAAATCTTAATTTGTGTAACAGAATAAAAAAGTTAAATAGGTTTGTAACAAGTGAAGGTTGAGTATATGATTGCAGAATTTTCAATTTTGGGTTAACTATCTCTTTAAACTTTGTTGGAAAAAAAATTACATTTATATCTGGGATAAACTTACCTGGTGGCTCTGGGGCTGGTGGTGGTGGTCCTTGTACTACTCTCAACACAGGGCGAGCTGGTGGGGTCTGGGAGGAAGCAACAGTTCTGGGTGGAGCAGCATAAACCGGAGGCCGTTGTGGGGGCTGTGAAGCAGTGGGCGCTCTAAGAACAGGGCTTGGAGAGCCATGTGGATGAAGAGTGACCGACTGAGGAGGAGCAGGACGAGGAGAAGGAGGCACAGCCAGGGTGGGGATTGACCCGCCTTCTTTACTTGGTGCCTGGCGTACAACAATCTTTACAATTCCAGGTCCACTTACCATGGATGTTGGGACTAGAAGTAAAAAAGAGAGGGTTTAGTAACTGCACCAATATTTTGGTTAAAAAGATTTAGATCAGTTAGACCAGGCACCGGCCTATGGATAACAGCAGCAGAGCTTTCTCTAGCATAAGGGAATATAATACTGTTCAAATGTTTGGGGTCAATAAGATTTTCTTCTTTCTTTTTTTCAGAATTGATTTAGTCATGTTTTAAAATAATTTTGCAACTTAAAATATCTCTGTTAATATATTTTCAAATGTAATTTAATCTTTTAAAAGCTGCTGAAAATTAAAATTTGGCGGCACTCTAGTGTTCAGAGTCACCTTCTGAAATCATACTAATATACTCAATGTTTTTATGATCCATCAATGCTGAAAATTGTTTGTTCAGCTTAATATTTTAATAAGAAAAAGCTAAATATAGGGTTTATTTTTAAAAACATTCTGTAACATTTGTGTTACAATTTATAAAATGTCTTCACTGCCACTATCAATTTAAAAACTTTGCTTACAAGAGTTGATAAGAGTTTGAAAAAACTACTGACCCCACATTTCTGAATGGTCTTTTTTTTTGTCTTAACTAAAAAGAAAAAAAACGATCATTAAAACTTCGCAAACTTAGTCTGCAAACACTGTACAAGGAACATAAAGAAACAGAAAACAACAGATAATGAGAACAGCTTATTCCACTTATTATGCAAAACAATTATGTAAATAAAAAGAGAATGGGCCAGCGAAACTATTTCAAACCTCTAACATTTAACATCTATATTGTTGTTTGCATTTATCTATTATTTCAGATTTTGAATGAATACCCTTGTTCAAGATGACCTATTTATTGAGTTAGTAGTCAACAAATCATCGAATTAAGCTGTAACATGAAGTTAGAAAAAAAGAATCAATGCTAGAAAACCCATGCACATGCACTGCTGAGAAACTAGTAGTTTAATACCCAGCATACAGGCTGTACCCGAACAAGAATGAACTCGAGGACAGCACCAGTACCTTGAGCAGTGGTGAAAGGTACTGCTAGTCCAGAGCAGGTTGGGGTTGTGCTGGCTGAGTGGGGATTTGCTGAGCTGCTAACTGACTGACTAACTGTGTGAAGAACTGCCACCTGAGCTGGCTGACTAATAAGGTGGTGCTGCCCACTACTGGAAACCAGATGCATTACATTTCCTAAAGGGCACAACCACAGAAGAATGTGTTAGGCCAGAGACTACACCAAACACTCAGAGAAAGACTGAAGCGTGCAGGAAAAGCGAAACCTATCCATAGCAGGCGGTGGATTATTACCATAAGCAGGTTATTCAGTTAAATATGTGGAAGGCAGTGGATACCTTGAATGGGCCGTGGCTGAGGGACAGGAACCTGGTGCAGCGGAGTCCCAGAGAGTGTGAGCTTGTTGCCCTGTAGCTGAAAGGTGACTGGTTTACTGCCCTGAGAGGATGACACTGGTCGGCCAGCCAGGGAGGCCAGCTGGGCAATACTCACCACTTCACCAGCTGCACATGTAAGAGAACAAATGGAAATCATTTCAAGAGATAAACTAGGCAATCGAGATTTCCACTTGGTATTAACATGTTATAGGCAATCCAATCCAAAGTGAGACAAATCATATTACTGTTTCCACTTAGTGTTAACATGCATTCATGACCACTAATGAATAGATTTCCTTACAGTGATAGTTCACCCAAACATTTTAATTTATTCACCCTCAAGTGACTCCAAATTTGTATGAGTTTCTGTTGAACACTAAAAAAGATGTAATTTGAAGGAAGCTGAAAGCTTGTAACCACTAAGGTTGTCACAGTACCAAACCTTCAGTATTTGATACCAATACCAGTGAAAAAAAACACTGTTCTTGGTGCCAATTTTGGTTCAAAAGCAAAACTCAAAAAACATACTAATTAAACCACACTCTTTTTTTTTTTTTAAGTTGATCAACCGAGGGGTGCGAGGACCAGAATTGAGAACCACTGACGTAATGTAAAATTACGACGAAACTAAAAATGCATCTTTATACAAGATGCAAACAGAGCCAATGTTTGTAGCTAAACATGTTTTGGTTTTAAAATGTTTAAAACACACACAAAAAACTACAGAGGAAATAAACTTACATGGCAAACGAGCCTGCATATCTGGGCTGAGCAGGACTCTCTGAGTCATGATGCTGCTTGGTTGAGGAGGATGAGGAGGAGGAGCGGACACAGCTGTGATGCAGGATGGTGCTGCTGAGGGGCGTACAGTTACTGGCTGGGGGGCTAGTGGCCTGACAGCAGGTGCAGAAGGGATGGTACTAGGAGCCACTGGAGCTCTTGGTGCAGTGACAGAAGTAATGGGACAAACTGAAATGAGAGTAGAAAGTTATTCTCTTCCTGTATGATCACACTATCGCATGAGAAAGACTTGCTGATCAGTATGTGAGCTGACCTTGAGTTGCTGACTGAGAGGGCGCTTGGGAAGTGGTCACCTCTGTGATTAGAGGCTTTGGAGTCTGAACCGTGGTGGTGGTGGTGGTGGTAGGGCATGAGGGACGAGGGCTGTTTGCTGTTGAACGCCCATCAGTCTTAGGAAGAGGCTGGAGCATCCTGCAGAGAAGCAAGAACATGCTTAAACTTAATTCAAAGATATAAACACTCACACACACAAAAAAAGTCTTAAAACGCACTTTTTATATGACCATTTTACACATAATACCTGTTGACCTTCATGCGAACGGGCTTGGGTCTGGGAGGAGGATCAGGGGACTCCATGATTTCCTGAATAAGTTGATGCGTCACTTTCCTCTGAGGCAGGAAAATATCTGCCTGGTATCTTGACACACGGTGCTCCAGGCCAACCAGGTCAAACATGGACAAGTCACAGCACTTTTAAAAGAAATTTTTTACAGTAAACTTGACTGAGGGTTCAAGGAAAAACAAAACACAACCTTAGAAATTTCCTAAACACAGAAATGTGTAAAAATGTGTCACTTGATAAAAACAAACATTACTGTAGGTATACATTGGTCTGACAGGTTTACTTCATAGACAGGGCTATACATCACTGTAATTGGACTAGGAAATGATGAAAATCAGAAGAACAAGAAGTGTTCCAAATAACAACCCAACAAATGGCTGTCAGGTGATTCAGGACAGATACTACTTTCAAGGACTACTAGACACTTTTATACATGCTCAGCAGGATACTGGCTCTTCAGGACCAAGAATGGACACCCCTGATATAACTACAGAAGCAAAAGTAAAGCTTTGGTAATTGCTGGTATTTATTTACCTCAAAAGGTGAGGTCTCAAGAGCCTGCTGAACCAGTGAAGCAGTAGAATAGATGATGTCCTTTGTGATGAAAGGAGACTGTATGGGCCTTGGATCAAACAGGTTGGGGTGATTACACACTTTCCGCAGCTGCATCAGTATGTTGATCACAGACATGAAATGACCGCTGGCTAAAGTCTCTCGTGTCCTAGAAGCATATGGTATGAGGCACAAAGAAAAAGATGAATAAATAGGGGGAAAAGTATGATCCGATGTATGAACAAACAATAACCAATCTAAGACTTAAGCTTGCAAGTTATCATCAACAAAGTAAAAATTTCTTTCTTTCTTGAACCCCCACTGATGTGTGCTTGGCCCTAGTTACTTACGAGGCCTGAGCCATGAAGTCATCATAAAGAAAACGCTGTCTTTTGGAGAGTCGACAGCGCACAACATGCTCATATTTTTTGGGCATTTGTTTCTCCACATCTGCTTTGATTCTTCGCAGCAGAAAAGGTCTTAGTACCTAGAAAAAGAGAAATGCAGCAATAATATATTACTACAAATAGACCACAAGATAAATTTAAACTAGACTTTTTCTTATTATATCCGTAAATGCAATAAATGAAAAAAAGAAAAACAAAAACCATTTCCTTCACAATTAATAAACTGGCTCTACCTTGTGAAGTCGTTTGACCAAGCCCTCATTGTACTCCTGGCTCCCTTCAATCATGCCAGTTAGCGGGTTTGAGAACCACTCCTTAAACTCACGATGGGATTGGAACACATGTGGCATGAGAAAGTGCATAAGAGACCACAGCTCCATTAGACTGTTCTGGAGAGGGGTTCCTGTGAGCAACAACCGCCTTTGACTGCATGGAAATAAACAACAGTAAATCTCATTAAATGGGTTTTGCACATAAAACAAAAAGAAGAAAAGGACCAGAGGCCTCGTTGCACAAAGCCGGTATGGGTTTTTACCCAGGCAAAGGTTGGGCTTGGTTGGTTTTAACAAACCAAGTTTTTAGGCTCAAGAAGGTGGGTTGGTTTTGATTAGGTTTCATTGACACAGTAACTTACACTACACAGCTAACCTGCTCCAAAGCAGGTTTTATTCTGGGTTAGAAATTGCATTCCAAATTGGAAAAATCAACTGTCATTATAATTCTAATATACAGTAATTCTAATTTGATAACCCAAAACTTACTCTGAAACGCAGAGTTTTGTTCAACAGGTCTTTGTTGTAATAAATGATCAAGCCCTTTACAGAAATTGTTGTATTCAAGTACCTGTTAAAGTTGAGCAGGCTTTGCCAGCGCTGGGACTTAAAGTTCTTGATGTTCTGGGCTTCATCCAAAATGAGGTACCTCCAAGACTTGCGTCTAAAAGCCTGATGATCTTGCAGTACTAGCTTATATGAGGTGATGCACACATGGAAAGCATTGGGTTTGGTCCAGCCCTAACAAAAAATACAAGGGAAGAAAAACAAAAAACAAATCTAAAATCAAGATGACTGAGAAACTAAATGAATACACGAGAGTTCTTTTATTTGTAATTCATATTCTCATTATTGTAATAATTACCTGTCTCTTGAGTTTGCGCTCTTTCTGGCTGCCATAATAGGTGAGGATTTTGAATCCTGGGCACCAGCGCTTCAACTCCATCTCCCAGTTGAGCATTACACTGGTTGGCACAATGATCAGATGTGGACCCCAGTTACCTATAAAAGCAAGCCTGTCATAAAAAGGCATACATCCACTATATGATCTACAAAGATTATAAAGTATGACGTGGACTTTTTACCCTTTACACATGCTAGATGAGCTAACAGAGCGATGGTCTGAATGGTTTTGCCAAGCCCCATTTCATCTGCAAGTATGCCATTGAGTTTCTTCTCATTCATGGTGACCAACCAGTCCAGGCCAATGTGCTGGTACTCACGCAACGTACCATGAAGTAGGAATGGAATTGGTGTTTTGACCTTGTTTTACAAATAAATCAAGCAACTGCAGTTAACAATACTGCAACTAAGAAAGTGTTCTTTGGATTCTGAGGATTTGCAGAGCTACCTTTGTTGTTGCCAGTGTATATCCTTTAGGTTGAAGGCTCTCAGCAGTAGCAGCAATATGGCTGATTTCTTTCTTAGGCCGAGGAGATGTTGGTACAGAAGGGCTCTGATCACCCTCTTTCAGCAGAACCTCCATTCCTTCTCCTCTATCATCCTCACTCTCCTGGACATCCTCATGCTCCTCTTTTTCCTCAGTATCCACAGCTGCTTGGGAATCTGACAATTCAATGGATCACAGTGGGAAAAGCTGATGATGTGCTGTCTTCATTTACAACAACTAATCTGTGCAAGTGGCTCTCTCATCAGGGCTCGAAATTGTGATTGTTTTGGTCGCATATGCGCCCAAAATATTATCTATGCGACCTAATATATATATGGGAGCAATTGTGGATCAAATTGTTGCTGTGCGACCTGTTTTCACTGCAAAATATTCACCGCATGCACGTATTTAGGAGACATTCACGCAAAGTGCATCTTTGCACCTGAAATGCGGCACACGGGAACAGTTTAAAACTGTTGTCATGTCAACTTGCAGCAGTAAACAAAGCCAGCAATGCTTGCCCCACCTTCAGGCTCTTCTGATTGGCTCACTGCTCTAGAACTGAACGCGAATGGTTTGGTTAATATGCCTTCAGAGACAGGGAGCTACAACCACGAAAATATAAAGCGCTTAAGATGAGAATGAAAACAACACTGACAGATTTTGTTTTAGAAACCACCTAAAGTTACAAATAATGGCACATCTGATTAGTGATCATGTGGTGAATATTAATCCACCATTTACACTTTTCGAAGAGTGGATAAGAGAGTTCCATTGGGTTAAAGTCTGCTATGAAAATGACTAGAATTCACTGTAAAGCCAGTGTGACGGAGTTTGCAGGTAACAGCGTTTGCCACATCTACACATTTTAAAGGTGCTGTATGTAAGTTTTTGACTCTTCTAAAGCATTAAGGTTTTTGACTCAAGGTTTTGAGTCACAGTTCTAAAGTTCAATTTCAAACGGTTTATTTTATTTTCAAGATCTGAGGTAAACTGTCTGCTGCTGCTTTCAGTAGAATGGCAATAAATGTCATGTTAAATGGCATTCAAACTCAAATTGTCAGCATTTAACACTGAATAAAGCACATGAGGTGTACCTGAGGTGATCATTGTCAGTTTTCTGTTGTTCAGCTGCAAGAAATAGATGCCGTTTCTAATATATCAATTCGAGGAGTTGGTTAGAACAAAAACTACTTTTAATATGGAAAATATTCCTTCTATCGCGTGCCGTCGCTTTTATATAGAACATGATTTAAATCAGCCTGGTCCTATATCTGGCTACCTGTGCTTGCGTTTGTTTTGATCCAGGAATGCAATGCCTAGTTCAACCACTGGGTGTCAAACTTACATACTGCACCTTTAAGCGTGAGAGGTTCTGTTTAATCCTTCATTTAATTGTCAGGATGCTGTCAGTCGTGAAAGTAGCAGCTACATGTAAAATGTAACACCGCATACACCATACACTCATGAAAAGACCATTATTGCTATAAAGATGACATATGCAAATAATAAGTTATGTCAATAGCATCTGCGCAATATCAGACACCACCCGTGAGAACACAGCACAGTTATTATAGCTTTATTCATGTCAAGCAGTGCATTCAAGGCCAGTGGGCACATGCATATATTTTTTGTTTGTTTGTTAGTTTTGATTTCAAATGCAATGAATCTGTTAATATAAAACTTGTAACAAGGGTGCTCACAATTGGTGGGTGTGACAAAATTTTGGGATTTTAGGAGCACCAGTGCTACCAAGCAAAAAGGTTAATTTCGAGCCCTGCTTATCATACATTTCAGCTCACCTGAGGAGGAGCCACTATCATCAGCACTGTCTTCTCCCTCTGTCTCTTCCTCTGCCTCCTCTTCAGTTCCTTCTGACTCCTCTGAGGAGTCTGCTGATGCTGAGGGCTCCTCAAAATCAGAGGCATATGCTCCTCTGTACTTCTCTAAGAGCTCTTCCATGCTCATCTCCCCTGTGAAACAACATAAAAAAACACAAGTGACTACTTCTTCACTCGTAATTAAACTCTTTGTTATACTGTTTGAAAGATTCATGGTTAGTATAACTTCAAACAATGAAGGATTATCTAAAACGAATGACTGATACGAAGGATTAAAATAATAGTTTGGTCAGCTAACCCATTTAGTAATAGAAAGATATCTCTCAGGTTCCACACTTTTGAGCTGTTACGCATCCATTAAAAAACAACAACAAAAAAAACACAGTACTTAATTTACCTTCTCTAGCAAGGTCATCCAGTTCCTCTGTATGGTCTCCCTCGCCTTCAACAACTTCCTGGGCTGCAATGGTTTCTTCTTCATCTTCCGCTGAAGAGAAGCAAAGAGTAACTTAAGCTGCCTCTTTCCATTTATATTATTACGACTCTCAAGCTAAGAGTGAAACGCTACTAACCATCTTCTTCATTGGCACTGAATTCTTTGTCTTCATCTTCAACTGTTAAAGATGAAGCATCTGACTCCTCCTCTGATTCAACATCCTATGCAATAAAAAAAAGTTTTTTTTAATGTGTGAACTGGAAAAAAAGAAAAAAGAAAAAAAAAAGATACCACATTAATCAGAAACTGTGTAACAAAAGCTACCCAAACAATAATGTTCAAAAAAACGCATATGACTGCTATGATGGAGTTGATCCTTGAAGATGGCTTTACCTGGGGAAGAGTTAAAGTACTGAGTAGTTGGTCAAGAGGTAGTGTGCCCTCCTCTCTCAGTAACTCAATCTCTCGCTTCTGTGTCTCTGCATCATTCCCCTCTTGTTGCTCCTCAACTTCTATGGTCTCTTCGTCATCCTCTTCTTCACAAGGAGGCTCAAAGTCTCTATCTGCAGGACGAAAAGCCACAATATAATCTAAGCTCAGTGAAAACAAGACTTTAGAGAATCATGTGGTCAAAAACACACCAAACTTAATTTCAACATTATTACAGTAACATTATCTGAACACGGACAATAAAACAAAAGCCAATCCTCACCATCCTCATCAACAGTATTAGGCTGTGATTGTTTAGAGGCAGCTGCAGTGTCTGAACTTTGTACAGGGGCACCCTGCAGGGACTGACTTAACAAGTCTGAGTAACGCTCTGTCTGACCCACAATGAAATCCAGCTGAAGATCTAGAGCCTTCTTCCGCTTCTCCTCCAGTCTGGACTGTTGTTTATATTGGACCACCTGTGTACAGCAATAAGCGGGAATCAGATGAAAGTGTGAATCACTGTTCTTAGAGCAACAGACTTCATAGAGATGGCAACAGGGATTTTCCTATAAAAAGGCACCTTTTCAACGCTGCTCCAGAAGGCACGGACCTCCTTGGCAATAGAAGAAGCAACTCTTCTCAGTTTGGCCTGCTCCTCGCGTTTTGCTCTCTCTTCCTTCTGCCTCAGCTCCTCATGGTGACGCATCACCATCCGCACTACCTGAAAACGTGTTGAGATTTTTTAAAGGGACATGAAACGCTAAATTACATTTTTAGAGAGATTGAGGTGTTTCTTTTGCATAACAATAAAAACAATGCTTGAATCTCTAAATTGTATTTATAGAAGAAAGCTGCCTATTATGCCTATATGTCGTTTTCAACCTCTATTGTAGACATCACAGGTTACAATGTGGCTCATAAAAAACGCAATCATTGATATGCTGGTGTCTCATAATTATTTTTGCTTAATACTAGGTTAACACGCTATGCTTATATAAAGAGAACATATGCTGATTTCCTACAGTGTGACAACAGCTGCGACGAGTGTCAAACCAAGAACCAATAGATGCGCCGAATCTGATGATGCAATCCGTGCGACAATTCAAACCACTGCGGGGAAATGTCAAAACTGATCTTTTTCTTCCTAGACTTATTACTGAGGCATGCAGTGTGAGACATGAGTGTCTTTCCACACCCACAGGTGGCAGTAATCTGCCTTCTCATTTCACAAATGCGGACATACAATGGTGTAAACGAAGCCGTGTTTAGTACCATTATCACAATACTTGTCACTTACCATGTAGGGATTCGCTCGTGCAAATATGTCTAAGGAACTAATAATCCATATAGTTTGCAAATATTTGAGAAAAGTAGCAAAATTACAGCTGGCTTCTTTGTGTTCACTCTTGACTCGAAATCTTTCACTTCTTCAGCTCTCTTCAGCCAACGGCGATTCTATATGCTGAATCAGGCCAACCCGATATAATGTTAACCTGACGAGAGGGGATATGTAGAACACACCAAACAAACTATCTGGAACCAACCAGTCTCCAGAGGTCTTTAATAATACTGATCACACCGGTTACATAAAAAAATCCTTAAATAATCAAAATTAATAATTCATTTATATATCACAAGTGCAAAGTACAAATGCATTGATTGCACATTTTTGTGCATTCAATTAAAGCAGTCATGGGTTCCAACATATCTGTGTTTGTTTGATGTTCAGTGAGTTTACAAAACAATGTATATAAACACTCATTTTGTTGTGTGTAATGGTGAAGTGAAGTGGTATAAAATAACCTGAATCTGAAGATGAAGTTGCATCTTTATTCCCCCCCCCTCTACGCTCTAGACCACTACATTGATTTTTGCACAATTTTTCTGACCGGTGGTTAAACTCACAAGGTAAACTCAAAACCCTTTAATTACCCCAACATTTCCAAATTCAAATGGCATATTTGTAATAGGACAGCCTTAAATTGAACACTTACCTTTCGGGCAACTCCTCTCTTCCATCGCCTCTCTTGTGCAAAGTCTGCGGAGAGCCACTGCATTTCTTCACAGAGGTAGTCCCAGTGATCTTTAGGCCGTACTGGTTCCGTTATTCGAGACAGACGTTTTAGGGACCAAAAACCTTCACGTTTTAGTGCAAGGGTCCGATGTTCTATTTCTGCTTCCTGTTAAAAAAGAAAAACCAAAGAATGAGCTCTTGTAATTGCGAATCAGTTTATTTCAGTAAAGAAATTGCTGTAATGTGTTTTCTCTCACATGCTTTGCCAGTTCTGCCATGTCTGTATGCTTTGGGGTTGATTTTGGTGTGGTTGTTTGCTCTGACTGAGAACCCTGGGTGGAAGTGGAGGGCATGTTTTTGCCATGAGAGTTGCGTACTGGTGAGGCTCTGCCTGTATGAGAACGCATCCAGTCACTAGATGAGGGAGACGGAGATGAACATGGAACAGGGGAGGTGGAAGGAGTTGAGGCTGCTGTAACCTTGCCTGCAATCCACTGGCATACCTTGGGGCAGACAAATAAAACAGTGTATCTGGCTGCGTGTCTGCACCTCATTACTCAGACTAGAGAACAAAGGAGTGACAGAGAGCCCAAGAAGAGATAAAAGTGTTTCATAAAAACAGCCATGTCTAGAAGGACATCTTGGTGAGCAAACATCTTATAACTTCTCTCCTGGTTTCTAAATAATACATGCTACACTGGATAAAAGACTTTCTTACACTCAGCTCTATTTTCTTGTTAAACTGAATATTTTGTCATCATTTACTCACCCTTTACTTGTTCCAAACCTGTTTGACTGACTTTTTTCTGAAGAAAGCTGGAAACCTCTAACTATTCACTTCCAGTATGAAAAACAAATACTATGGAAGCCAATGGTTCCTTTGTGTTCAACAAAATGGAAAAGTCAAAGGTTTCAAACCACATCAGGGTGAGTAGATTTTAATTTATGGGTGAAATATCCCTTTACGTTACAGTGGGAAGAAAGAAATATTTTTAAGCTGGTACGTTAAAGCAGTGACAGACCGATATATATTCCATGTCAATTATCTAGCCATTTCTGGCATTAGCCAGAAAATATGCCTCGACTGACTGAACAGGAGTTTTACTTTCACTCTTAGTGAATTTAAATTATGTGTAAAATGTGTGTTCACCATATTTTTCTAAATGTGTTTCATTAGACTAAACACCAAAAAAATATAGGGATCAGCCATTGCAAAACACATATCGGTCAATCACTATTTGGAAAAAACAAGATCATCGCATCAGCTTGCAACGATCAGATCTGGAGGATGCCTGACACCTCTTACCTTCAATAACAAGTCTTGTCTGTCTGTCCTGCTCTGCCCACGCTGGAAAACACACATGGCTCAATATACAGCCAAGAAGTGCACTAGTATCAAACTGTGGCTTAGATATTTTTATAAATAGTGTACATACTCAAAAACATTTGAATAATGAACACACTTTGCTAACTACCTCTGACGCTAACATTGTAACTAAACATGCCCATCAAACACATCCAAATATAAAAAACCACTGCCACATCTCTGGTAAATTTGTAAAAATAAATTTTTACCTTATTTGCTGCTGGATTGGGCACAGCATTACTGTCCTCATTTTGGATCTCTAAAGAGCTATCAGCCTCTCCGTCACTGCTTTCTTCCACAGAGGCATCCAGGGGCTCCAGGATGGTGTGCTGAGAATCTTGCTTTGTTGACAAACATTTGTCCGGTAACTGTTGCTGCTCCAAATCCAGGGTGCCCCCTAAAGATATCAAATCTTGGAGTGGTTTGTCATCTGAAGACTGTTTACACCGATTCCCCACAGGGACAATATCAGAGACAGGACCCCAGACACCTCCAGAAGATGGAGTAAGGCGGCTTTCTGAGTTATGGAGTTGCACTGAAGTTGATAAAGAAGTGTCAGCAGAGGATTCCTTTTGAAGTATTTTGCCAAAACTACTTGATTGACATAACTTTTCTTTCTCAGAGCGGTTCTCTGAAAGTACATTAGAAGTGGAAACAGTAAGGGATTGAGAAAGTGTGTTAGACACTGGGTGTTCAGCAGGTAAAATAACATGCTTTATGTTTGAGGATGCAGTTGTATCACTTTTAGCAAGGCACTCTGAAACTTTGTTCGATTTATCAGTGGGAGATCCATCTTGGATAGATGAGCTCTGATTGGTTGCGATCCTAGCAGACAGGGAAATAGGTTGCTTAAGGGCATGTCTTTCACCCTTCTTTAAGATCAGTAGCTTTGGGTCAATCGTGCCCAGTGAAATTAATGACACACCTGGTGTGTTTTCCACCACAACAGATTCTTGCTGATCATGCATAGAATCAGGTGTGACATCCAACACCGTGGATGTTAACCCTGTCATTGTTTTTGCAGAAGTGGAACTTGAATCATTATTTTGTTTGACATTTGCAGATACCTCTTTTTGCGCTGAGGGCATGATAGTTAATTTTTCTGTGGTTTTGAGTGTAGCTGGATGAGACCCTAGATTACTCTGGGCTTGTAAATCTTGCGTCAATGTTTCCATTGGTTCCTCTTCTTTGTCAGTTAACAGCAGCTTAACATCACTGTGAATGGCAGCTGAAGTAAAGCAGGGCACAGTGCATTCATATACAGCAACAGTTGACTGGGATTCAGGGCACTGCACCAGAGACTCTTCGCTAACCTCCATCTCGGCATGCTCAGGCTGTCCGTCTATCTCGCTTACGACCAGCCAGGTATCCTCTATGTCTGGCTCCATTAAAATACCTACATCAATCAAATCTTTCACTTCAACAGCATCGAGAGCCTCTGCATTCATTTCCTGCCTCTCCTCCTCAATCCCAATATCCGGTGTATCATTCAGGCAAATCTGAATCTGTGAGAGTTTATGGTCTGTTGGAATGGACTCTTGTACTTGTTGGACCAAACAGTCAGAAAGATTTGGCTGATCTGACTCTAACCCCTCTGAAGTCACACAGTTCTCGGCATGAGTGAGTAATATGCTCCCATCCTGTTGGTGATTTGAGGACATGGATATTTCTATTCGATTGGCACTGTCGTTCTGCTTCAAAATCACATCAGAAGAGCCACAACCCATGACCTGTGACCTTTCACTCACAATGGGGACCTGTGCTGTGTCAGTGCATGTACCATGCCCAGACAACTTTGGTTCATCTACAGAAACATTGCAAAATACTTCTTTAGCAGCCACGTTACAGTACAGATCTCCCCTTGTACTAGTCTCTTTAGACAAATTAACCATGTTGGGGCTTATATGTAGGTACTGAGAGCTTAGCTCTTGCAGACACTGTATGTTCTCAAGCAGGGTCGGGACGCCAGGTGTTTTTGGAAGGGTGCTTGTCTTTTGTATAGCCTTTTGTGTTTGACTGCAGTTCTCAATGGGATAACAGCTGCCCCTATCGGAGACATTTGGAGTACTATTTTCTCTGTTGAGAGTAATGTGCTGCCCCCCTTGTTTTGATGAATATCCTGAGCAAATAGAATTTCCACTAATTCCTTGCTTTGTTCCCTCAGCTGACAAGGTTTCACTAATGGCATCTTCTTTGTTTGTTTTAAGCAGATCTTGTGTGACATCTTCCATAGTTTCTTTAGAGTCAAATTTACTAAGCTGCTTCGCTGAATTTGTTGTACTTTGTTTCTTCGGCACAGATGAGGCCATGTTCTGATTTGTCTGAGAAAGGGGAGTTGTTTTTGGGTGTTCTGTGCCTTTATCGGTTGTCTTAACTGCACTTTTGACTGATGGGGTGACTTCAGTTTTTGGGGCACTGGGGCTTTCTTCAGATGTGTACTTTCCAGACACAATATTGTAGTCCAATTTGATTGTCTCTGGAGGCAAGGGTCCCTTTGCTGTCTCAAAAGGGGCAGACACACCCCCCGCATCTCCATGGTGTTGGCTCCAATCTTGGCAGTGGCCTGTGCTGGATCCTTCTGCCATAGCGGTCTCCCTGTATCCAAGCCTTGTTTTGTTTGTGTTACACCCGTAGAGCAAGCCTTGTTTTTGTGTAATATCCGTCCTGCTCTCAAAAAGTCTGTCTGATGGAGTCTGACCCTCCAATATGTCTGTAAGCTTTTGTGAGTCTTCAGCAGTAGCTGACACCAGTCCTCTTTGGACAGCTGATAGCTTCTCTGAATCGTTGATGCCGCTGTTTTGTTGAAAGTGAGCAATGGTCTGTTCTTTACATGCACTCTTTGAGTCCCCCTTCTGCTGCTGTAATCCAGTGTCGATGTCAACTGCTGACAGTGATAGAGTGGCAGCTGCGACTGGCTGCAGGGCATGCTGGGGTGGCCCGGCCACATTCTGCGCAGCCGCGGAGGTGCCACCCAGCACAGCCTCTGCCGGACAGGTGCGCTGCTGCACCGCCTTTTCCCCAGACTGCCCTGCTTCAGAACCGGCTCTGCTACACACTGAACCTGAAAGTACAGAAGTGAGACACGACTTGATTAATGCAAGATAAATGCTTATAAACTTTTCAGGAAGTATTTAAATAGCTGACAGAAATAGCACTTAAATTATAATCTCAAACCATAAGTAAAATTGCTTGATTATTTAAGAAATTAAAAAGTAATGGAAGGAACATTTACAATATTTTAATAGTGACGGATGCTCCATTTCTGCATAAATACACAGTTGCATATTTACAGAGAGTCTGTATAAAACTTAAAGGGAATGACACAAATAAATACCTGTATGTGATGAAGCACCAGTCTCTTCCGTGATTTCCACTTCCAGGATGCTGAGATCAAGTGTACTGCTGCATCTGGGGGTCTAACGTTAATGACAAACACTGAATGAATTTCACGAATTAGATCCTCTATTTGTAATAACATATTTGCAATCCAGAAGACATTATTCCATGACGGGGTAAAAGAAGAGTGATGTTCTTATAATGGAAAGTATTGATTAATAAACTGCAGCAGGATTATGTAATTTACTCAAATCCTATCCGCTCGACGTGGTGCGTAATTAAAATTCAAATGCAGCTTAATAATTCAGAGAAAACTGAGGTAGAACAAGTTTTTCTCAATGGCTGAACCTAGTGTTACTGACAGCGCTACCGTTTACTACTGGAGAATAGTACATAAGTATATAAAGCTGATATTACTTCCTTCAAATAGCCAGCTTGTACAAAACACATAGTAAATTAAGGATAGTATTGTGATTTTAAATAGGAACATGAACAGCTCACACGTTTTAAACACAATCACTTTCGTGTTAAAAAAGAGAAACTGTTGTATAGCCGGACAGTCTCGCGTTCAGTACAATAGTGCGGGAGCTTCATGAGAAGCTAGCCTTTAGCGACAAGTTGCCGCCTATTCGGACGTTATTCTCCTAACGTTACAGCGGTTTATACACTTACACAGAGAAGAATAGTGTTAACAATACCGAACACAGATAACGAGTGCAGCCGGAAGTTCTGTATGCACGAAGCGGGCGCGCTCACATGGGCCTTTAGCAGGCTAGCAATGCTAACAGCACATATACGTTACAATGGAGCCGACACGGTAACGTTTCATTTATGTGGTTGGTATTTAAATGGCAGGGCGCTTGTGGTTTTTTTGTAATAGTAAGTGAGACATTGCCTGTTATTATTTCATTATCTGACTCTGACAAACGCATTAAGATAAATACACACACACACACACACCGTCTCAAGCTCTCAACGGGCTGAACGGGCGCGCGTGCACACATCGGCTTCCATGAGAAGTTATGCAATGACCAAGAACAAACTACAATTCATCATAATCCATATCGGCGGGGTTTTAAGGCATGTCACTAAACATACATGTGTTACTGGACATTTTTTTATACACCCATTTACAGGAACGACCTCTTGACGTCACTGCGCGGGGTCACGCTAGACAAAAATACCAGTCAAGTAGCGATGCCCGACTCGTGAACAACTCGTTCTGTCGAGTCGGATCTTTTCAAAACGACAGTTAGCTGAAATGTTACTGAATTATTATTTTTTTTAACACTACTACGTAATTGTTTTTTTACAGTTCAAGAAAGCACATGAAATTGTTCCACTTTTCTTAAATTACGTTAGCACTTAAAAAATAATAATTATTATTATAAATTTAAAAAAAAAATATATATATATATATATAAATTCAACTGTAGTATTTAATGTATGCTAATTATTTCAAATTTAAGTGAATTAATATTAAATTGAGAAAAACAAAACTAGTAAACGGCCGTGTGTAGCCTAACGTTACTTAAACATAAGGTAGTTTATGTTTTGCATATAATAAGAAACGCCAAATGTCAGGAACAAAGAATCCCTGAATCAGTTTCTGAACCGGTTCTTCGTTCAAAAGAATCGAGTCGCAGAAAGCAGAAATGAGTTGGAATTTCCATCACTACAGTCAACATATATAATGTCATGTTTTATTATATAATAGACTATATACTAGATGTGCATGTTCGTGACTTGAATGTCAAATTAACGAATGGTTTTAAATCAAAACTCCTTTTAAAAGTTACATTAAACACACTAGAGGCTGAAGTAACGCACAAAATGCAACTTCGTTGTTGTGGCACCCTCAGTAGCAGACTGCAGTTTCGTTTCCAGCTGCTCAAAAGTGTGCAGCACAAAGGAACCCGGAACCCAATTCGACTCGCTAAGGTTTTATATCTTCTGCATTAAAAGTAATTTACACTTTAGTATGAGCAATTGTGAAATGTGCAGTTGATCCAACCGAGTCAGTTCAATAAAGGCCGTACCGTACCCATAGAAATCTAACACTTCAACCACTCGTCTACTTGAAAGTCAACTTGTCCCGCCATGACACAATCCCCCCCGGTGACCCCCTTACCCTCCTCCCCCTCCCATCACTTCCTCCCCAGCTCCCCCCCTCCTCTCAACGCCGCCATCTTAAGTTCCCACCTACCTGAAATTTCCGAGCACTTTTCTTTTACTAAATTCTCGCTGAAGGAGTCGCCATCCGCATCAAATCGTACTCAATCCGTATTGAGATTCTCCCGATCTGTCTCTCGGTACCCAGTGAGGTACTGGCAGGTTCGTAGGATCAAGTTGTAGAACGGTCCGAGTGAGACTGGGTCCGGGATCGCTGAATCTAGCGGTTGCGGGGAGGAGACTTTCGACGCAGCGAAATGGAGGAACGAACGACGGCTGACCAAGTTGCGGAGACAATCTCGCGAGACGTGCTTCAGCGCGCGCTTCTCTCACTGCAGACTCTGAGGCAGTCTCTACTGCACACATATCCCTGCATTTATTAAAAAATTCACAATAATGTTGTATTTCTACACTAATTATACATTTAAAAACTAAACAGTCACTTCAGAGAACATATTTGGTTTCTCAAATTATTTTTTAGACCATTATATTTTACTGTCTGGGTGCCAACAAAGCTATCCAAGTTATTGACATGATCATTTTCACCAATTTTAGAATCATCATTTAGGTTCATAGTTTAGATATTTAGTAAAGATTTTTTTAGATCCTCTGGCTGTTTGAGACAATTATGTGTAAGAATGTCTGGTTCACATCTATATTAAGCATTAGGCCTATATCCAAAATTAATGACATATGAGAAGCGACTGTGAAAACAACATTGTTGCCTAAAACAATAAATCAATACACTAAGACAGGTGTAAATAACCAACCATTTGTTTAATAATTAATCTTTGTGGTTTTCTTTTCAAGGGGGAGAGGGAACATATTTAAAATGTATAAAACTGTTTTACTCAAGTAATTAATCCAGAATGTCCCATATCTTCGGACAAGAGTCTTTCTAATCCTATTGTTTAGCTGCAAGTATGGGATGTGCACTCCTCGGATCCAGTTGACAGATGCTTTGTGCCACTGAGTTTGGATGATGGTTGTTGGCAACACCCTTAATTGTGGAAAACAGAAATAACAAACACACACCCCCTCTCTCTCCCAAAGTATGAAGATTTTCAATTTTCTGAACTGTAGAGGCTGCCTTTGACACATCCTCAGTACATAATCAGTATATTTGAGCAATATCACTGTAGTGCTTGGCTGGACAATAATCATCACTGACTCATTTCAACAATTGAGTGCATTTGGTGAGAACTGAAACATGACATTATAACATAAACAGTGAATATATTTATTATGGAAGGTAATTAATGTTAACAATAATTATTACAAAAGCAATATCACTATTCTACTATATTCTAGCCCAGCTCTTCGGCAGAGTCAGACTAATGAATGGGAGACAGTTCTTTCCCTTTAAATTTTAAAATATTATCCAACAAGATGTACAGTTCATAATAACTTTTTTAAAGAATAAAATAAATCTTAAAAAGTTCATTCTGATGTTCACGGAAGTTGCCTAATGGATGACTTGAATATTTAAAACAGATTGCGGACCGTGTTTCTTTTAATTCATACATTTCCCAACAGTGCTGATTCAGACAATGAAGTACTTGACTACTTTAGACAGTCCAATTTCTCTATCTCTCTTCAAAAGCAAAGCTGAGGACCATAATTCTACAGTAGGATTTCTCTTGAGTTCACCAACACAAACAGGTTCACAATTTTTGATCCATCACTCAACACAATCTGTCTTCATATTATTAGTAGTAATGATTAGTCTTAGAACATCCACAGGCCTCTTGTAAAGAAAACCCCTACATAAAAACCAGGGCACAGCAAGAGAGTACCTTAATTGCACCAACATAACCACAGTGGATAAATATATCAAACAGCCCTGGGAGGTGTGTTTGCCCCCCAGATTGTTTCAACACTTGTGTATGGTCATTGAAGCTTAGCTCTTTTTCGAGTATCCTGCAGAACCTCGCCATCTGAGGATCTATTTCTTCCACAGTTCTGGAAGCTCCTCAAGCTTTACCTAGTACTATCTAGACTCGCTGTCTTTATGTGTAGCAAAAAGGGTCAAGTCTCCTGCCCCACCAAGTCTGGGTCCACGGGGTGGGGTAGCAGATCTGTTCACAGATGGAATGAGACGGGGTGGAGCACCAATTGACAATGCCCCAACTAGATTTGGGGTCTTGGTTAGAATGCCATTAGGTACATGTGGGTGTGAATGCAGATGCCCAAGTCTAGAGTAGAGATCGGGGTGATGGGATGCTTGTGAGGCAGCTCCAGCAGGATGGAGATGAGGGTGAGATAGTAGCCCTGCATGAAGCTGTTCTAGGTGGGCAGCATGAGATGGGCTAGGAAGATGAGGTGCCAGGTGTGGGTGCATCCCGAAGTACCGTACTCTCTCCTCCCGCAATATATGAGCACGTTCTTCTTCAAATGGGTGGGACATCAACCCAAACTCTGGTCTGCCCACTGAAGCAGAAGCAGCGGATGTAGAGGTAGGTGCTGGTGGATGGTGCGGGCTGTTCGCCACAGCTGCTGCTACTACAGCTCTCTCCGCATCAAAATAGCGCTGTAGTCTAAAGTGTGGATCAGAGCGAAGTGCAAGGTGGGGAAGGTGCAAGTCTCTGCGTTGTTGCTGTTGTTGATGGATGGCCAGATCCCTCCAAGGGTCCCAGGGAAAGGGAGTAGGTTGGGAATGACCTTGCGGAGGACCGTGTGGATGTGGCACGAAACGATCAGTTGCAGCACCTAATACCAGTCCAGCTGTGCCATAGTCCATAGCCCGTGAACGATCTAAAAGAGACAGATGGTGGGGAGGGTGCGGAGTTGGAGGAGGAAGAGGCACGCCAGGTGTAGGAGTCAAAGAAAGGGTTGAAGAAGGGGTGGATGGGTGGTGTAGGTGCCGACTACTGGGCCTTTCAAAGTTATGTGAAGGTACAGCGGGATGTGTGTAAGAGATGGGCACTGGCTCAGGCTCCTCTTTACGTTCTTCTTTGACCTTCACTTGAGCTACGAGCAACCCAGAGGCAAGACCAAGTGCAGGTTTGGATACTGGAGTTGTGGTCCGATCAGGTTTCTTGACTGGAAGTGAACTAGAAGAGGAAGAAGAGGCTGGACCGTTGTTCTCTCTTTGAGTAGAGTGGCTGGATTCTGTGCTGAGTGTGTGTGATGGCTGTCGGTGAAACAGGTCCAGAGGAGAGGCGGCTAAAGGAACATTAGAAGGTGAGGTTGTGAGGATGGATGATGTTGAAGACCGAGGCCTGTCTGGTGCTGTGGAGGGAGCAGATGCTGGAGGCCTGGATGCAGAATGGTGTCTCTTGTCGGACTCTCTTTCCCGTTCCCGCTCTCTGCTTTGGCCATCAGACTGAACCCCACTTCCGCTTAGTGATCCTAAGCCATTCATATGTGAACTGGGGGTGCTGCTGCGGTGCTTGAGGGATGGGACACCAGGTGACATTCGCACTGGCTGGCGTCCATACAAGACACTGTCTCTGTGTGAAACAGTTGAGTCAATTAAGTGTCAAGTTATGAAACACAATGAGTTATAACAAATCACAAAAATCCTTTGAAAACTAAAATTGCAGACAAGAAAGTAAATGTAATGTTGTTGTAATGTCGTACCTGTCCTTTTCATCCTTTATATGAGTCAGTTCTCTTCTCTCCACTTCCTTTCCTCTATCATCTCTTTTCTCAGGGCCTTTGGCCCAAGATGATCCAGAGGGAAAAGAGGCAGGAGCAACATGCAGACGATTCCACGGATCATGAGGGTTGCCCAGTCCTCCAACTGCACTTGCAGAGGGCTCAGTCTTATGCCCAAAAACACTGGCAGCTACAAGCATATGAATATAATGTGATTAGTCTTTGACTGAGAGAAGAATTTAACACATAACATACTAATTAAATGTTTAATAAAATATAAATGTAATTTTTTTTTTTTTTTAAGTAGACATACTAGAAAATATAACTACACACTGAAGTTAGAAAAGTGGTTCTCAAAAGTGGAGACCTGGGACCTTAAAGGGTTTGTTCACCCAAAAATGAAAAGAATATTTATAATTACTCACACTTATGTTGTTCCAAACCCCTGAGACCTTTTTGATTTTCAGAATTCAAATGAGGATATTTTAGGTGAAATCTGAGAGCACCCTCATCCTCCATAGACAGCAAGTTACCTGACTTGTTCAAAGTTCAGAAAAATTACAAAAAACATCATGGTTGATTTGGAATATTATCAAGAAAAAAAAATCCCAGGTGCACATAAATCTCATAAACACACAATGAGAATGAGGGAGCCCTCAGATTTCATCTAAAATATCTTAATTTGTATTCTGAAGACGAACAAAGGTCTTAGGGGTTTGGAATGACATGAGGGTGAGTAATTAATAATATAATTTTTATTTTTGGGTGAACTAGACCTTTAACTGGCATTGTTCATTCATTCATTTTCTTTTCGACTTAGTCCCTTTATTAATCAGGGGTCGCCACAGCGGAATGAACCGCCAACTTATCCAGCATATGTTTTACACAGCGGATGCCCTTCCAGCTGCAACCCATTACTGGGAAACATCCATACACACTCTTATTCACACACACACACACACACACACACTACGGACAATTTAGCTTACCCAATTCACCTATACCGCATGTCTTTGGACTGTGGGGCAAACCGGAGCACCGGGAAGAAACCTACGTGATCACGGGGAGAACATGCAAACTCCACACAGAAATGCCAACTGACCCAGCCGAGGCTCGAACCAGCGACCTTCTTGCTGTGAGGCGAACGTGCTACCCACTGCACAACAGTGATGCCTAACTGGTATTGTTTGATTGTATTTGTCCATAGGTTATAATTCAAACTAAAAACTAATTTTGCTTAGAGGGGAGTCAGGAACACAGTTTAACCAACAAAATTAGTCAACAAAAATTGTGGAATTGTGAAAGTGTGGAAGTTATAGACTTGAAATGATTTAAAAATAAACATTACTTTTGTTTCACCCCTCAACAACAATGTTTTTGTAGGCCAAGCTGTAATATTTAATTGAGTAGAAATTGTGACAAAATATATTTTTAAAGACCTTTATCCATTAAGGTAGAGAACCACAGAATAGAGACACTCTATTGTGCACTCCTGCACACCCTACACAAACCTAGTGCAGCGTTTTGAGGTTGTGTGTGTGTGTGCAGGTTACAGGAGCATACAAGCATTTTGTTCAGCCGCGCGTAGTGCGCACATCACAATTCAGTAATAATGTTGCACTTGTGTTAATAGTGTTTTTTTTGCCATCTCAGAAAAACATTACTAGCTTATTATTACTAGCTTCAGATACATTATTCACATGTTCTTTGTACCTGACAAGCTGACTTGCAGCCACTCACACTCTTTCACGGCATTTGATTTTTGATTGGTACATACAAAACATTTCACTGAGCTCATACCAGAGCACTGGAAACATGATGGAGACATGAGAATGAAAATGTTCTTTGATCACTTATCAATCTGTTAAAATAACAGATATTTTTGTGGGAGCGGGCCAAAATCTTGCGGGACCGGGTGGGAGCAGGACTGAAAAATCTGTCCCGTGCAGGTCTCTACCACCAAGTCATGCCGTTGATTAATATATATATTTCTAATATCCAAAATAGCATGACAAACCTATTGTGGGGCTGCCTAGGCCTCCAAAGGCACCAGAACCCAGGGCTCCCAGAGAGGAGAAGTGGGGGGAATGAACATATGGGTCTGCAACAAGAAACACGGCTATTAGTAATGATGAAACCAGCCGTCATTGTGCTAATAAACACAGAGGAAATTATGCTCTACAAAGCTAGCAAGTGAAGCAAGCCTTAAGAACAGAACTGCACAGAGCAACAGAAGCAGCATGGTTTATATTGCTTATTGATGCCCCTTACTTTCTCAGAGACAATATCTTACCCAGATGTGCTGCTGGGGTGAGGAAAGAAGAGTGTGGCGTTGATGGAGGCATGAATGGTGTGGAGGACGGATTCACTCCACCTGAGAAGACATGGGTCAACTCAGACAAAAGCTTAAACACCCATAAATGGACTACCATTGAGTGTTGACATTTAGCCAAGTTTGTGCTTTATATCCTCCTTAAGCCTTTCTTATTTAGAGCTCTCGCATAACAGCACAGGAGTGCTGTAAATATCCTTTAGTTAAGAGTTTTGCATTTGAAAACATATTTATGTTGGAAACAGCTTAAGAACAATCACAGGCTTCAGACACCTGTGTTATTCCTAAATGAATCATCAAAATAATCAGGAGAATCACTCACCAGTGGCTGCAAACAGGCCTCCTGGTCTTGTAAGATCATGAGTTGGGCCAAGGGGACCACCAAGTGGTCCTAGACCTCCTAGTCCACCAATACCAGGGCCAGGTAGTCGTGGCAATAGTTCATTACGCAAGTCCAGCTTTTGTGGATCAGCGTGCATAAGCTGAGGAAGATAGTAACAGAATGCAGGTCAACAAGACGTGTCACAGTCTTCTCATCAGTCAGCTGTACATTTGTGTAGTTATTTAAGTAAGTCTGGCAGCTTGAGATATAACAAAGTTTCCAATGTAAATGATTAAATACTTAATATTTATATGATATTTAAATGATATACAAGAAACAAAAATACATTATAATTATATTATATTTTTTGTATATTTTCAATAAATTTTAGTAGGAAAACTTTGGTGAGTCATGATGTTTCACATTCACATTTGTATGTACATATCCTTAGTTAATGAGACCCATTATCTCTTAAACAAATAGTTTGATTGTCATAAGTTTATTGGACAGCAGTTATTATGAAGTTTAAATACTAGGAAATATTTCAACCTGTTCATATCCCCCTTTATTGCGTAAGAACTATAAAATAAAACACAGATCAATACAAAAACCTTGACTTTTTCTTGATGCCTTAGAATCATCCAAGCCACACGGACATGCATAGCACACCATTTTCCAGGTTTCTGCAAAAAGACCATCCATATACAGCAACAAAAAAAAATGTTACTCAATCAGAGATTAACAACTAATTTAAACCAAGTGTAAAGTAAAGTAGAGTAAAACTTACATTACTGACTTTTGGTGCTGTTGCAAATGAATCTGTTAGCTGTGGACACAGAAGACATTAAACAAAAGCAACATATGTTAATAAAGTTTTGTGATTTTGGCGTATGATTCAAACGTTTATGACAGAGCATCTTTACCCTAGCTTTAGGTTGCAGATGGGGCGGTACAACTCCCAAACCTGAAGTCATCTCAGGAGCAGCTCCCTGAAGGGCAACAAGCTGTCAATAACAACAAACTATTGAAACCCACTGGATGGTTTCAAAATAAACCAGGACAAAATGAGTCTGGATTGGTGCTAATCATAGGCTTTAAGAAAATTCAAGCAGTCACTCTGACAAGTTAGACTGTCCCAAGATATTTTAAAAGGAGAAGCACTCTAAAGGCACTCTTTTTTACATGGAACATGATTAAATAGAGCAAATGTACGACAATCCTGAAACAAAACAACAGATCCCTATAGAGTTATTTGCAGCAGCTACAGTCATGTGTTACAATTAAATGCAACATGACAAACCAAGGTTTTTTGTTCAATCAGTGACTCAGTGTTATCCCCATCACACTCGCACTCAATGAAACAAGCCGTACAGTTAAGTTTTACGCTTAAGATCACATGTCTGGAGCAGTTGCATAAAAAGGTGAGACTGGAGACGTTATAGCCAGGGTGCGAATTACAGGGGGGTTTGACTCCCCTAATTAACGCTTGATCCCCCCCCCTGAAGGACATCAAAACAAGATGTATGGGGGGTCAGCCCTTTAATAGTAAGAAATAGCTTTCCCTGATCTCTGATCTATATCTTAAATATTAATAATTAAAAACATATAATATAAATATACATTTGATCCCCCCTATAACGGTGTAAACCATTGTGAATGCATTAATCGCACCAATCAATGCTAGGAAAAATATCATTCAACAGTCTGAAACTGGCAGTTCTAGAGCTCCGATAGACATCTTAAACATTCACAAAATACGTTTCTGGTAAAATAGGTGTTTATATCTGCATGTAGCCTAAAAAAGTTATTAGTAGTTTTATTAATAGTTTGACTTACAGTCACCTCTAAAATAGTCACTAAATATGCCTCAAAACACTGAAAACGTATACATTTTATTAATAAATTAGATGTAATTTAAATACATTTATAAATTTGATTCACTGAAGCCCACTAATTACCAAACTACGACCGAAAAAACTTTGTTTATTTATTTATATATATATATATATATATATATAAAAGACTAGGGCTGCATGGTGGCGGCAGTGGGTAGCACGTTCACCTCACAGCAAGAAGGTCGCTGGTTCGAGCCTTGGCTGGGCCAGTTGGCATTTCTGTGTGGAGTTTGCATGTTCTCCCCGTGTTCGCGTGGGTTTCCTCCGGGTGCTCTGGTTTCCCCCACAAGTCCAAAGACAAGACTATAGGTAAATTGGGTAGGCTAAATTGTCCGTAGTGTATGTGTGTGAATGAGTGTGTATGTATGTTTCCCAGTGATGGGTTGCAGCTGGAAGGGCATCCGCTGCGTATCATCCTCTGTTCAGCCATGTATGATTTTTTTCCTTTTAAAAACATTTATGTATGTGAGTATTGTAAATGCGTCAAAGTTTACAATGGTGCCTTTACTGACACTATTGTGGTGTTGTTAATTTAACAAACACCATAAAAATGTAAAGGCATTTTTGTTAACCTGTTGTTGTTTTTATGTAACTATTAAATACTATTTTTATCTTCTGTAGGTTATGGATAAAATATGGTAATTCTAATAGTTTAATCAAATTTATTTGATTTTTGGAAAATCACCAAGCAACCCCCACTTTGGGAACCACTGTTTTAGGGCGCAGTTGTGGCCTAATGGTTAGTGAGTTGGACTGGCAACCCAAAGATTCCCATCAGGAATTTAAGATGGAGAGTGAATGAACTGCACTCTCTCCATCTTCAATACCCAGCTGAGGTGCCCCTGAGCAAGGCACGTAACCCCTAATTTCTCCCCAGGAGCTGGAAGCAATAGCTGCCCACTGCTCCGGGTGCTTTTTTTTCCCGTGCCCACATTTTTATTTTTGCACTTGGCAATTTGCTAGGAACTTCCGCACTAGGGAGCTCCTCACAGTTTTTGAACACTTTATTCTAAACTTTAGAGATGGACAAAAATAATATGTGTTCAAAAGTAACATTTGGTGAAGAACAATGGCAAAGCTAAGTGTAATCATTGTAATAAACTAATATGTTGCAAGCAGGGTGTCACGACCAACATGACCAAGCAATAGTGTCATATTAGATCTAGATAAAATAGCCAAGCTATACTGAAATCATTTAAAGAATTACAAATATCAGATATAATAAAATCACATTAAATAAACCAATGTAAAACAAACAAAAGCAAACAATTTAGGTATATACAATACAAATAAATTAGTTTTGAAATATTATTTATAAAGTATTTGAATACGATGATATTAATCAAATCGTGCAAACAGAGCTTTTTTTGGGTGAGTGAAACCATCAGAAACTACCTTCAGCAGCACTGCTTAACAAACGGATTGGGAAAAACTGCACGTAAAAAATGTGTTCTATGTCCTCAAACAAATGTTTATGTTTTTAAATGACGTGGTAAAATTTAAAAATGTAGAGCTTTATTAGAAGGATATTTAATATTTAAAATCGTGAATTGAAAAGGTCTTTTACTTTGGGGAGAATCAGTGTAGATATGCCATTCTGAAATATTTAACACTACTCAAGTGATAAATTTATTTCTTAAAACTGATGCGGATTGTGGATAGCTGCTGTGCGCAATGATACCTATATAGGCTAGCCTATATTTTATTACTTGCTCTTATGTCCTGAAACATTTAACGGTTTCCTTTACTTAAGATAACCAAATGATATGCAACCTTAAATTATTCTCTTAAATAAAGGGAAATTACCTTTTAAGTGTCATATAGCCTAGGGAAAAATGTATTTGTTTTAGGTCTCTCCGGAGCATTTGGGCTGAATGTTTGACGGCGTCTACCGAAACGAGGATGTTATAAAATACATTTTATATTCTGTGGTTTTATATTATGGATGGTGTGCTGGGTCATCCCTCCGTTAGTGGCGAGACCACTCGATGTACGATGTTAACAGTCGGTCGGCAGGTAAACAAATGTAATGAATGAAAATACATAGGTCTATCCGTATAGACATATAATCTAATGCTGTACAGTTACGTGTAATTTGTTTGTTTCGGTTGTCTTCATTTTAATCGTTTCGTGATGATGCGATGGTGTGCTTTATCTGCCTGATTCCCGCTGAACTGGGCGGGGTTTGTGATGTTTAATTCGGAGGGTGTTCTGGGGGCGGGGTTTGCATGCTGTGCTGCGAGCTATTGGCCCGACAGTGGAAACACGACATGATTTCGGCCTCACTGCTCAAGCTCCCGGGCTATTGGCCCGGCCCAGCCCGATAAAAGCCCTGGCCCGACAGTGGAAATGCGGCTATTGTGCAAACAACAAGCGTTGTGTATTATGGTTTAACCTTTTTGAATGTGTAGCTGAACAGCTCAGTACTGATTTTTGTTTGTAACTTGAGGTGAAACTAAACACAGCATTCTCTCCGCTTCATAAACAGCAGGATGTGCTGCTGAAACATGCTGGAGAGACAGATTTATATTCCATTATTGATAAGATTTTGTATTTGAATCGAAAAAAATGTATAAAGTAGAATGTTCTTTTAACAGTACCCATATGTTTGATCCTTTTCTTTTGCAAGATTCTTCAGCAATTTTGATTTTTTAAATCTGCTTCATTCTTTTCAAACTGAAGCTTATGCAGTGCCCATCAATTGGAGTTTTTTTTATAAGATATAGCTTTGCAAATGTTTTATTTCATGTGTATAATCTTTTATGTGCTTTTAATAAGTTTAATCTATTCAAAGCAGCATTCACAGATGCAATTTAGCCTTGAAAACATGATGGCGTTGCATGACCCCTGATAAATCAGGGACTAAGCCATAGGAGAGTGAGTAAAGCATATATACACGTTAAAACAGTAAAACAGAATAAAGTGTATAGGAAATCAATTATCTAAAATTTCATTCGTTAATGTATAAAGTAGCCTATTCATTACATGCGTTTAATTGATCCGGAACTTTAAATAAATAAAACAATTCATGTAAGTTATAAAAATTGCAATAGTAATGTGTCTCTTTTGTCTATTTGTGATCAGGCTGATAAAAACGAACCTGAATACCCGTGTGAACAGGGCCATATAAGAATCAAAATCGATAAGCGCAGTCGAAATATAAAACATTCTACCAATACCCAACCCTATCTGGGTGTATGCTCACTGTGTGTGTTTGTGCTCTCAATCCTCACTCAATATGTGTCTGTGCCCTTGGATGGGTTAAAAGCAGAGGACCAATTTTAAGTATGGGTAAAAACCATGTACTTGATATACTTGACAAGGCTAACTTCACTTTATCACAACAATAACACATATGAAATATATGAAAAATATGTTTGTGTTAAGCATGCAAGATACTATTGCTAAAAACCTACCGAAAGAAGAGACTGTTCTCTCTTATCACCACCAACAGGAAAAATTGTTAAGATAAGACAGAAGCTTTATGAACTTAATTCGTAACAGAAATCCTTTTAATAATGTATTTTCAAAAATACTGTCAGCACGCTGTTGTGCAAATCTAATCATAAGCACAATAAGAAAAAAAATTAATTGTTGTAATTGCAAAGCTGAATTTTCAACAACCAGTTATTCCAGTCTTCAGTGTCAACATTTCTTCTTATTACTATTATCAATGTTGAAAACAGTTTATATAATTGTGGAAATAGTGTCACATTTCTTTTGTGTTTCTTTGGTGATTAAAAGGTTCAAATGAACAGGGTGTGTTAACAGAAATAATTTGTTAGATAATAAATATGTTTATGCACACTTGCTGTATAGAAATTGGAGTACAACATTAACTAAATATGCTCAAAAGAACAACTAAAAACTACTACAAACAATTAACTGTAATTGAATGCATTTCCGTGGTGGACAAATAACACGGTCTCCTGGAACACTTGATATTGTGTTAATATGCAAGCATTCTTCACCTGATTTTAATATTCATAAACAAAGCTTTTAGATTTCAATATTCAAAACAGAAACCAAATGGCAAGCAACTCTTACCTTAGGCTGAAAAGCTCCATGCAATGAACTGAAAGGTCCTGTGGGTGGAAGAACGGGCTGTATTCCAGGCACAGATGGTGAGTACTGAGGAAAAAACTTTAAAGGAGAGAGAAGAAATTAATAATAAATACAAACAATAAACTTGTTTCAATTAGACTTGAAAAGTTAGAAAACCACAACAACCAATTTAATTTTAACTTTCATTAATACAAATGTACAAAACTCTTCAATACAACACTTACTGGGTGTCGAAACAGACCGTCTATCTTGCCTGGATACTTTTCAAACTGAAAAACAACCACCACAAGAAAAATGTCAAGGCATGAATGGTCATAATCGGCCACTTTGACATGAGCTATACTTGACCCCTCACCAGTGGTGGTGGTGCAGCTGTAGGATGTAGGAAGTGTTGGTGAGTATGAGTGTGCTGGTGCTGGTGATTGTGGTGATGGAACTGGTAGGCCATTGTAGGGATGGATGTCTGGGCCTGCGAGGGTCTGCTAGATGTCCCAGAGTTCGAGTTTGACACAGATGGTCCTCCAGATGCAGAGGCACCATTTGATTCTGTCAGGATCAGATCCTGATCTGTTAATTGAAAAGATTGAAAGGGGAAAATGTATCTTTCTGGACAAGAATATAAATGTTTTAGCAATGACATGACAGAAGTCAGTTAGACAGCTTTACCTGTTGAAGGGTGGGGTGACACTTGCATGAGAGGAGGTGGTGGAGGAAGGCTGGGGGATGGTGTGAAAACAGCACCAGGACTTGGTCGAGAAGAAGGTCTTACTGTTCCGACTCCCCCTGGGCCCCGACCTAGAGACACACTTGTAGCAGGGGTAGGTGGTCTAATCGATGACGAAGAGGCTGATGAAGCTGGAGGCTTGCCTGAGGTACTGCTCCTAAGGTCAATGAGGAAAATCAATCTCACAGCACATATTCAAGTGTATGCATTGAGTAAAATTTGAAACAGATTGCAGCAGCCTCTGTGTAAAAACTATGTTCACTTTTTTTTGTGTACTGTACTTGCTATTTTTATTAGTAGCACCTTAGCCGTATGATACTAAAAAGTGACACATAACGCTACAGATCACTGATTGGAAAGACAGAAACACAAAACCTGCTGGATTTAAATAAACTGTCAGCTACAGGCACCATTGGATAATATTAAATGACTGTCACATGTTTCTGAAAATCATTTGACAAGTGGGCAAGATGCAGATGTTCCTCTTGTACCCCTTTTTCACCAGCATAAAATGGGTGCCAATTCAGAGCTAGTGCTCTTGCTGGTTCAGAACTAGTTCATCTGGCAAGCCTTCTAAGAACCACTTTGCCCTTCCGTGGGCTTGAGAACCACAATAGAGCCTGTTCTGACATCAATACATATGGCTCATCTTTCCCAGCAATGCAAAAACAGAAGCACCAAATACAAACACAGAATGCACTGCTAATAATTTTACTGGGTTTGCAAATTTACTTCGACATTCAAACACAGTAAATTCAACAGGTTAGGGCAGCTTGTTTGAATAGATGAAGATTACAAGCAAGAATAACGGAGATTATAACCAATAATAACGTTCAGCATTTTGTACCACTGCTATTTAAAAGATGCTGCTCAAAAACATTTGTTCTTCTCACTGGTCATGGTAACCCAGTTACTTCTAGCCCAGCAATGTTTTGGTGCTACTTTTCCTGGTTCAGATGCAGTGCTTTAGATGTTGAAAGACAAAGAACCAATTTGGAGCTCTGCCTCCGAATCAGCACCCAAAATCCCTTGGTGAAAAAGGAATATTGTTGATAGCTGAGGAACTGATGGGGTAACCCAGAAAAACGTCACTGAATGTTATGTCTAAAATCCAACCAAGCAGTCCAAGGAGAAAAGAGACAAGCCTAAGTAATGTAAGCTGAGCTGAGTCCTAACACATGGTGAAAAAGTGGCTTATGATAGGAAAGTACTAGCTGACGAAATAAAAAGCATAAAAATGTTTTTGTGTGTCAGGATTTTTCTTAAATAAGTTATACCATAATAGTAGTTTTGTGTCAACTGAAAACTGACCTGTTGTTGTTGCCCATTGGGTACATCGATTGTGACTTTAAGTGGAAAGGGTGGAAATTCTTGTGTTTGTGCTGTGGTGAACTAGCATTATGGCGGTGATGGGGTCCACCATTTCCATTGCGCTGCTCAGGAAGTAAATTGGAGACAGAGGCCGTGGAATGGGCTGCAAGGTTAGGAAGAGAGGATGAGGTAGAGATGGGCTCGGGGTAAGGCTGCTCCATACTCCTCTCCTGACTCCTCTCCAGGCCGGAGACCCGGGGTGTGACGGACAGGAGTGGTACTGAGCTGTTTGAGGGCAAGAGAGGGCAACCATTGCCTGCAGCAGCACTTGCAGAGTTGGCGTTGACTGCTATGGAAAAAGAGAGGGTTACAATGAAATCTGTAATTTTGTTTCACATGCTTTATGACAATAACAATAGTTAAACAACTTCTTCATAAAGCATTCTTTTGTCTTTAAAAACTGTGTGAACAGAATTCATCTTTATTTGAATTGAATTTGAATAAAAAATGTAGTTCATTCTGGAAAAAAATGAACGATACTCTCAGGAAATGTGCCATCAGCTGGCAAACAATATACACATACTACTAGTGGCAGACATTTACCTTCACTGGTGAAGACGATGAATGCTGGCTCCATATTGTCAGAAGCCTAAATAATGAAAAAAAATCATTATTAAATACACACATATATAAATGCTAATTCAAATGCAAATTAAGGAATAGAAAAAAGAATTTCACCTTATCCCCTGATTCACTCTCTGTATCACACTGTGGGTTAAAAAGAAAATGTTTAAGTGATGGTCTCTCCTAAAAATGTAATGACCATTGACTATCATGAAAATAAAAAAACAAAAACTGTTTAGATAATAAAAGATGTTAAAACACCAAATCAGCATATTGGAAATGTAGGAATAATAATTATAGGAATAAATTACATATTAAATTATAATAAAGAAAAATAAGAATATTTTTAAGTTACAATATTATTTCACATCATTAGTGTTTTTACTGTATTTTTAATCAAATAAAACCAAAATTGAAAGTCTAAACACACTTATAGGTGCCATGAAAAGGGCAATACACATTACACACTAAGAAGTAAAGAGCAACTCACAATATATCCTGTCTCCATGTGATTCCCAGATATCTATGGGAAAACAGAAATTTTGAAAAATTAAACGACAAGCATTAAATGAAATTAAGAGTAGCAAATGTCCAATTACATGCACTGCATAACAAAATAAATGTATATTTTTGAGCTGCATGATTTATTGTTAATTTAAAAATTGCCATCTCGATTTGACCCCTCACACAATCTTAATCAAGCATTTCTACAATTCTGCAGGACATAAGCAAAGTGGAGGCACACACGTCTGTACATTGTTTTTATACACTGCTAAGCAACACAGACAGACTCCAAATGGTGCTGAGAGAGTCAGCTTAATGTATTTATAAGGTATAATTCACAAAAAATATCAATTCTGTCTTCATGTACTATGTTGCATAATGACGTATCTGTGGCTGCGAAAAATCACATGTGATGTGTCACACTTGGGTTTGTTTGAGGATGCCCAGCTGTGAATAACAGGTAATAAAGTTGTAATAATGTTCACTTTCTTGCACAGTGCAATCGTTTTGCTTCATAAGACCTCAGTCAGGAGTTGCGCAGGTAGTAATTATGATTTGTACGCATGTTTTTTTTTTTTTGTCAAAGTGACAGTACCCACTGACAACAATGACACTCCACAGTGAAAGCGTGCATATCACTTAAATTACTACAGGTATTATTACCACAAAAAGCATTAGGGAATAAAGAGAGTTGTGTGTGCTGCTTTTCTGTAGATCCAATAAATGCCTTTATTCACAGTGTGAGTGTTCTGCATGAGAATAACCACGTACAGAGTGTCAGTGGCAGTATAACTACTACAGGTCATGTAAAGTTGAATATGATAATGACAAATGTCTGATTTTACCAGTGAAAAGGTAAAATTTATAGTCAATGGCAGAGTTAAGAATAGCGAATCAAGAATTGTGATCTTTATTCTAAGCAAAAATATTGCCATTCTCATTTTATCCAGACTCATGCAGCTCTAGTATATTTATCTTGTATTTAAAGTGATGACTGCCAGTGGTTAATTATAAACCAATACATAGACCGGGATTAACCAAATCAACCAATATTTGACCATTCTGAGATTACTGCAATAGCATTTATAGTATAAAACTTTGCACCATTTAATTTTTCAAGTGGGTCTAAAGCCATGTGCAATGATTAACAGAATAGGTGGACAAATTTCAGAAATAATGACAATTTTACTGCTGTTAAATTGTATAACTAAATGTACAGTCTACTGCCAACCTGCTCTCCATCAGGACTGATAAAACCCTTTTAACTGCTGCTAGGGCAGTAAAAGCATATGCACAAGTGATGCAAATGTTGTTTAAACCAGTCACTCTTTCTAATTTCCCCAACAATACGGCTCATCTTACTCTAGACTGCTCAATATTTGTAAAAGGATCTAATCTGGCCAACTGATTTCTCCTGTTAGAAGTACATTTACGCAAAGCCATTCTATAAATCTTTGCTATAAATCTTCTACTTCATTTAATGTAAAGTTTTAGTAGAGCTGTAAAGGATGATGAAACTGCAGTACTAACCTTAGCATCTCCCTTTCTTCTCAGTTTTGATTTGATCTTCCTGCGCTGATCCCAGCTGTTGGTGTACGTAGCAGGAGGTCCTTCCTCCGGCTCTGACAGGGGCCCTCCATTTTCATCTAGGCCCCTCTTCCTTTTGCTTCCTCTTCCCATTATGCCAGATCGCTCTGGAGGCTTGAGGGAACAGTCCATCTATCAAAGTAACAGTAAAACGTGTCAGAACCACAAATATATATGAGCTCTACGCTAAGACTGCTGTCATTTTAGTAACTTGGCTTTTATATATTTCTCATTTGTTACACCAAATTATAATTTGCAAGTAGATATACATTATAATCTCAATACTGTACTGCAAAATACCCTTAGGAATATTAACATGGTTTTATTACAAATATGACCAAAAAACATGAATGGTGTAGTAAAGGCAAGACACTGTCTATGCTGTTTTTGAGATTTTTGGGAGGCTTTTCTTTTTCTTTTTAAATACACTTCTAAAGTGATTCTTTTATGGCATGTTTTCAATTTTTGCCCGCAGATTTTTATTACAGTACATTTATAAATCTCAAAATGAGAGAATGGATGTCAGAGAGATGTGTTCATACGTAATTCTCCTGATTATATAACATACATTCCCACTGTGAAAATGTATTTTTAGAGGCTGTTCACAGTATTCTCTAAATTAAGTTAAATAAAAATAGATCCCCTCTGTAAAAACATTTGAGACTTCTATGTCAAAAACAAAAAAGAAACAAATTTTGAACCTGACTTCATCCAATGTTCAGATTTTTGTGCTAGACCTGCATGCAAATAAGTGCATGTATAACTAAAGAATGCCTCATTTCCATAATCAAGCAATATATATGTAATAAAAAAAGTTTGCAATTCTTATTTAATCAAGCAATTGCGTTAGTATGGTGACAGCTATTAGTTAATTTACTTTACCATATCCAAATAAAGTGTCTTAAATCATGGTAAACAAATTTTGCTATCTCAAATATAACTTACCAACATGTAATTGCGAGTAAACGGATTGTAATCAACACGGGACAAAAAACGGACTATAACAAAACTGGTTAATTTTAAGGGTACTATTTAAATGAGGAGAATAAGCACACACACCTCTAAGGCCTCCAGGCTTATGAAGCTGGCTATGGCGAATCCATCGATGATGTCCTCCTCGCAAGACACCGATTCTCTCTTCCTCCGCCGCGGAGGCCGGTGTCTGGCCCCGGGGAAGCCAGACCTACATTCTCCTCCGCCGGCACGGAGCAGAGAGTCTCCTCGGCAGAGTTCTTGGTCCGAGGCCGAGGATGGCGACGAGGCCCTGTGCTCTGCGAGGTCCGCTCTCCTCCGCCGCCGCTCTCGGTCACGCTGCGATCGGGAGCGACGGCTCTGCCTGAAGCCTCCGCTCCGACTGGGACCGTCCATGTCAACGTCCGTACGAAGGCACTTAATTAAAACACACACCGGTCTGGCCTGAGAGATTTTACAGCTGTTACAGAATGAAAAACAACGCCGCCAGAGGCAGTGCAGTGGACCTCGGATGGATATGTGCCTTTGGGTTCCTGTCTTATAATTTAATGGAGTCCAGTGGAGGCTGTATGGTGTGAACACACTGCAGTCTGAGTATAGTCATGTCTGGGCATCACTGGGCCTGTTTTATCCAATAACACAGCGATTATGAAAGATTCCAGATATTCCACTTTCTGTCAAGACATTGTCACTTTCGTCTGGGAAAGGGGAAGGGAAAACAAAGTTAACCATCAGTGGCTCTTGTCAGGATTTTACATATTCAGTATGTTGTTTTTCAATATAATAGAATATAAATTAGACGAAATAATAATATATACGACTAAAATACGCTAACGTTACCTCATAAGTTGAGGTTTCGTTAATAAACTTTCATAAAAGGTAACTTAGCTTATCAATACAAAGTTTAATTGTGACACAAACGCTACCTTTTATATACTAAAATCTTTTTTCCAGAATCAAAAGCAGATTAATCGGTTAATAAAGCGACGGGCTAAATCGCTCTCTCAGCTGACGATGTTAGCTTGCTAGTTAGCTAACCTAACGTTAGTCAGGGTTCGCGGATTAAAACACATTCGCTTTTAAACAATCAAATTCAACACGATTTAGTTTACTGTACTATAAATGACAGTCTGAAAATTAGTCGATTGTAATGTTGCCAATTATTCAACGATTATTGTTTATCAGATGTAAACATCCAGACGAGCAAACAGTAAGAAACGGTACGTGAACCACCATTTCACATATCAAATGTCATTTTAAAAGATTAATCCCTCGTTTTACAGTTGTCTGGTGCGTTATTTCCATTCTAAAACATCTGTCGAGGGGCCCAAGGCTATTTAATACGACTCCAATAAAACAAGCTAACGATGTAGCTTGTGCTTCGTTGACACCCCACCTTCCACTTCAGATTTAAGGAAATTAACAACTCGTATCAGTGCATAAAGAAAACAACCGACGAACGTACCTCTAACGTTACTCTTAACCACTTGTCTATTTAGAGATTTTAAAACAATCACAGTCAGATGAAAGAACAAACTAGCCCATTAGCCTTCTTTGACGAGCAGAGGAGAAAAAGGGTACGTGATGCGATGGCTTTAAATCGCAACTCAAGTATAAAACCTTTTTCCGTCTTTATAATCAAAACTAACCCAATCAGTCTTGTTTTAATAACGTTGCCCTAAGCCAAGATCACGAACAAAACAACAGTAATATTTCCAATCACACCCACCACTCGCGCTGTATAGAGGGCCATTTTCCTCTGGCTTCTGCTTTCGTCCGAGCCTCCATTTAAAACGATAATAATATACAACAGGCCCCAAAGCCTCGGTCTGGAGTTACACCGATAAGGATGTTGAGCGCAGCCCCGTCAGCGCAGGCTGGGCTCCTCCTTCCGCGGCCCGCTGTGTGATCCACTGTGTGCGGTCAAGCTGGAGATTTCGCCGGTGTCCGCAGCAGGAGCTGCGTTTTTCTCATGCGTAACGTGAAAATAGACTTATGAAAGCTTGCTTTTCGTCCCAATCGTCAAAAATGGATTTCTTCATTTTATTTCAAAAGCTGAGGCATTCATGAAGCCTGGGTGGATAACCAGTAGCAGTCAAACTGCATTGTGTGCTTCTGTCGGGTTTTCTTCCTCTGTTGATTCACTAAAGACAGGCTGTACTGAATACGACAACAGTACCGCCATCTAACGTTACTGCCACTGAATGGCCTCAACGACAGAAAGTGTCTATTTTCATTTACAAATGTTAGGTCAGATTCAGTCGTTCTTACTGTGCTAACGATCATAATGCACACCTGTTATAGCAAACAAAACAAGTGTTTTAGTAATAATTTCCATTTGTAACAATATATATATGTTTAATTAACCTTAATTGCAATGTGCCCATTATTTATTTACCTTTTTTGAGGAAAACAAAACCTTTTGGAATTTTTTTTGTTTGTTTAATCCAGCTACACATTATGTTTTATTTATAAATGTCTATGAATTTATTGTTTTGTTTCCTGATGTCATTGTTGTTATGGATTTTTGTTCTTTTTTTTTTCTAATATTTGTTAAAATGCTTTGACACAATGAACATTTTAAAATCACTATAGAAATAAAGATGGCTTAACTTAATGCATTTTCAATCTTTTAAATGCCACAGATCTCAAAATATAACCTTTATGTGGGGGATCCCCATTCCAAAATGCAAAACCTTTATATAGTTTCTTGTATAAAGACACAATCTACACTGTAAATATTATTATAATGGTGAATAGTACAAATAAGGATTAAATTATACATTTTCTTTTAAAATGTCTTCAATTATTCTTATTGTTTGCTTGATTGTTTGTTTTGAACTCAGGTGAATTTAACTAATAAAAACATTTATTATTCATTCATTCATTTTCCTTCGGCTTAGTCCTTTATTCATCAGGGGTTGCCACAGCAGAATGAACCGCCAACGTATCCAGCATATGTTTTACACAGCGGATGCCCTTCCAGCTGCAACCCAGTACTGGGAATCATCCATACACACTCTTATTCACACACACACACACACACTACAGCCAATTTAGATTATTCAATTCACCTATACCGCATGTCTTTGGACTGTGGGGGAAAATGGAGGAAACCCACAACGACACAGGGAGAACATGCAAACTCAACATAGAAATGCCAACTGACCCAGCCGGGACTTGAACCAGTGACCATCTTGCTGTGAGGCGACAGCGCTAACCACTGAGCCACCATGTTGCCCGAACATTTATTATGAAAATTATTATTATTATTCTGCTCATTACAGTACTTTATGAAATCCATTTAGTATTTTCTTAATTTATTAACACATCAACATATTTATTTTAATATATTTTCGATTTATGTATTTTTTAAATATTATTTAATCAGGCTTTTTT
>CAIGQV010017602.1:7552608-7564845 GCA_903798115.1 Danio jaintianensis | reverse complement strand
GGGGGAAACCGGAGCACCCGGAGGAAACCCACGCGAACACGGGGAGAACATGCAAACTCCACACAGAAACGCCAACTGACCCAGCCGAGGCTCGAACCAGCCGTCTTGCTGTGAGGCGAACGTGCTACCCACTGCGCCACCGCGTCGCCCTGAATTGCAATATATAAAAGTAAAAAAAAAATGTCACCTAAGAGAATAATACAGGACCCAGTTTCATAAAATCTAATAACAATACATAAGTATCATAAAAATAACCGATTCATCATTTTTTATTGAAGAGTAGTTGAAAATTACAACATATATTAACATAAAATCAGATACTTAGGAATTAATAGTATCCCTGAGCAATAGGATACAGGTAAAAGAAGGTGAATAATAATAATAATAATAATAACATATTAATAAGTCTTTTTTAAATTGTGCATTTGTAAATTACAATTACAGGAAAAACAGGCATCAAAATCAAATAACAGTCATTTGCTGTTGGTGGAAAGTAATTTATGACGCATTTCCCGTGACGTAGCCCTATACAAAGGAAGTATTGACATCCATACGCGGAAGAAGGTAGAGTGGGGAAAACAATCGGGTGGATCGACGAACTGAAACTTAAATAAGAAACAAACGACGGCGTGATATTTGGTCTGCTCAGCTGTCGGTGTCTCCGGTGGACGTTTTCCTCATAAAGAAAAGTCAAGGTACCATCGAGAGAGATACAGGCCTCGTGTTTTTATTTCTTTTGACGAGCTAATTTTAGCAGCTGAACTCGTTAAACTTATTTGGGATGAGCCTTTATCTTTTTATAAAATGGCATTCACTTAATATGTTATTTTTCAAAGTCTGAGCGTAAAGAATCGTTATTTTATATATTTTTTTTAATTCTTCGCTTCATTGACATTGACAGCATGTCTCACACATATCTACTAATTATAAAGGCGAAAATTTCTCAAAAGTAATGTTATAACTGAGAAGGTATAAAGCAATTTGACAGTCTTTACTCAATTGTTGATGTAATTGATTCATAACGTGTAAAATATTTAAATCTGAGAGTACCTGAAGAAACCACTCAATTAGCCCAGTCAGTGCCTCATGACATGCCTTCAGAATATGATGTCAGCATCACGTGTCTGGCAGTCATTGTTATTAAATCACAGGTGCAAATCTGAATTCCTTTTTTGTGATTAAGTGTCTTCTAACGCCATTTGGATGTTTAACAGATCATGGAAACCCTTAAAACTGTCCTCCTAATTGCTATCTCTTTTGTTTTGTTTTTCTTGTCAGATGGAGTTCCTGTTTGGAAGGAGAAAGACTCCGGAGGAGATGCTCAGACAGAATCAAAGAGCACTAAATAGAGCCATGCGAGATCTAGACAGAGAACGGCAGAGACTGGAGCAACAGGAAAAGAAAATAATTGCAGACATTAAAAAAATGGCCAAACAAGGACAGATGGTAATGAGGTTTAATTTGATATTTAGTTGAATTTATTTACATTTATTTACAAGTAATATTCTTTCTCCGGCAGGATGCTGTAAAGATCATGGCTAAGGACTTGGTTCGTACAAGACGATACGTTAAGAAGTTCATCATGATGAGAGCCAATATCCAAGCTGTCAGTCTTAAAATTCAAACCCTCAAATCAAACAACAGCATGGCACAGGCCATGAAAGGAGTCACCAAAGCTATGGCCACCATGAACAGACAGGTACATCTGCTTAAAAAGTCCTATCAACATACAGCTTGTTCTTATGCAATAGTTGATATTTATTCATTTTTTTCTCTTAATGCAGTTAAAGTTGCCACAGATTCAGAAGATCATGATGGAGTTTGAGCGCCAAAGTGAAATAATGGACATGAAGGAGGAGATGATGAATGATGCAATTGATGATGCGATGGGAGATGAAGACGATGAAGAGGAGAGGTGAGAATATATAAATGTATATATTTTTATAAATATTTGCTAATTGAAACAAACACTTTTTGCATCATTCTTGTAATCTAGTAATATCTGTACTTGTAATCAATATGTATTTAAAAACCTGTGTGTCTGTGCGCGTGCGTGTGTGTGTGTGCGCGCGTGCGTGTTTGTGTGTATATTAGATGTTGAGTAAACCTCTAATAAAGAAAGTCCCCTCCCCCTCCTTACTGTAGCTCTTATTTCTCTGAGTTCTATCAGTTCCTTTCTTTTGTGTATTGTCTTTGAAACACTTTAAATCACTTTGGACAAAGCGCGAACTAAATGGCAATGTAAATCACAACAAAAATGACATTTTAAAGGCAAAGTGTATCAGGTTTAAATGCATGATTATTGTTTTAGTCAGGGTCAAGTAAAACAAAACAAAACATCCCCCATCCCCCACCCTCCCATAAAAAAAAAAATATATATATATATTTATATATATATTAAAATAACATTGCTACATACCAGACTCTGCACTTTCCTCACGTGCACTCTTTTTGTTTATATGTAGTGATGCAGTTGTTTCTCAAGTTCTTGATGAGCTGGGTTTAACTCTGTCAGATGAACTTTCAAGTAAGTGAAAATATTACAACAGTTACTACTCTTTAAAATAAAGTCCTGGCTTGTGATTGTATTAACTTCTGTTTCATTGAAACAGATCTGCCTGCTACTGGAGGAAGTCTGTCAGTTGCTGCTGGGAAGAAAGCTGAACCGCAGCCTACGCTGGCCGATGCTGATGCTGACTTGGAAGAGAGGCTGAATAATCTCAGAAGAGACTGAGAAGGAAAAGACTTTCAGTACAGGTTTTAATTCAGAATTGTTTTTGGTCAGAGTTCGCTTCATTAAAATGTAGACTGATGATGCAAAGAAAAGGCGGTGTGAACGTGAATGCTGTTGTTTTTTTTCTGACATGAGACGCTTGAATGCGTCCTTTCTGTCTCTTTATGACGTGCTTTTTAAATGTTACCAAACACATAACCCAAATGAAGATGCAATGCATCAGACTGCTCCCATCTTTTTAAAGTTGATAAAGCCAACAAAGTATCTGTTACCCCACAATTTCAAGTTGATCTTTAGGGGACACTTTAACACTAAATACTTCAGTGATATAATCCCTTATTCTACTAAGCATAGATGGTTATATTGATCTTTTTATATACGTGATGCAAAACGTCACTCCTTTTCAATCTGTTTATATAAGGGTATAGCAGAGAATCACTGAAATACCTGTGCTATTATACTATCATAATATTTTCATTGTGATCTTTTAGTAGTAAATGCCTTCATCTAATAAATGTGGTGGTTCATATATTTCTTTATCAGATTGATTGAATCTATAGTGCCTATACTTAGGCTTGTTCATTAAACTATAAACCTTCATAAACTCAAAAGTTTACGAACAAGGCAAAATCTCATTAACTTTGATCATTTCATTTTATCATAAAATAATCTAAAGACTTGTTAGTAAAAATAAATATTACTAGATTATTTGTCATGGTGAATTAAAAGAGGTGGTATATTTTGACAAATTATTTCCTGTTTTGCATTTTTTTTGTTTCAATAAACATTTTTTCACTTTCTATGAAGGGAATGATTTTCTTCTGTGATATTTGTTGACTTATTTCACAGTGACTGTCAGATATAATGTTACATGTATGTGTTATTCTCACAATGTGTCTCATGTTTTGTGGAAATTAACAAGCAAATTTAAATTAATAAATGTAATTGACTAAAAAACATACAATTATTAAAAATTTTTATGTGCTGTTCTTATAATATTTTGCCACAATCTATGCCAAATCCAGTGATTTGGGAAAAAAGTAAAAAAAATAAACAAGAATGGCTGTAGTCAGTTGGACAACTTTGATGAAAGGTTTTGATCCACTTCAAGTACACAAGATTTAAAAAACAAGCATCAATTATGGAATCACAAGAGCGTGGTCTATTTTTATTATTATTTCTTGAAAAACAAGTTATTATTTTGTAAATAATCCTATCAATTTAGTATCTATGCTGGACATACATTTCTGACATTAAATAAAAAAATAACAGCAACATTTTCCTTATTTACAGCCAATGGATATCAGTAAAGCTTTATACAGAGATCTAGTTGTACGCATTCACAAAAAAAACCATTCATATGTGCGGTGTTGAGAAATGACTATTTACACACACACACAGACAAAAATCAGGTTTTCACTGTTAGATAGAACAACACGTTTAGGAAGTAATCTTTAGGAAATGCCACAAATGCCCTGAAATGACTCCCGTGAGGCACAATGTATACTAAATTAATAAAGACACAACTACAACAACACTTTTGGACATGGATGAGGTTTAAAGCAAATGGAAGGGTAAAATAAATGTATTTTCAATTAAGAATTTTGAGGTACATCAAACATCATCAGCAGACCAACTGCTGAATCCAAAAATAACATTGAGGGTAGCATCCTTAAACCAGCATGGGATGCTGAACCGATTTGTTGACACCTGAACGGCCATACAAATAATTCTTGCAACTTGTTTATACATCAGGGAACTCTTCTAAACATTTTAGCATCCTAAACCTGCCAATATCTTTTCTATCTAAATAACTACACTATGCTTACAAAAATATGTACATTTTTAGGCATAGGATTCATGACATTCATGCACAATTACATTTTCAAAAACAAACGTCATTCTCAACACAAATATACTGAGGCATTACATGCAAATGTGCAGCAATACTCCATAACCAGTTTTCTGGACATTAAAACAGTGTTTGCAGTGAAGCCTGCAATAATCGATATCAATTCACCTCAGTCGAAGTACCCAGAACAGGACAAGTAAAGGTTTAAGTCAAGGCCTCACACTGATTGTGAGGATCATAAATAGCAGTTAGCCGGGCAGCTGGTGCTTTATTATCAGGGCACCACAAAAGTGAAACACAGCTGTATTGCAACCTTTTCCTCGACTAAAGAGTCTCTGTGTGAGCGGATTGAGAACAGTCTTGTATGTGACAGTGTCTGATCAAATTCTGCTTTAATGTGATGTTGTTAAGTATCGCTCCAAAATGTGGCACTCGTGTGGCCAGAATCTATGCAACTCATTTCCGACAGGTCCTGTGTGGAGTTTGTTTCTTCGGGTTTTCGACACGACATCTACTTTTTTCATCGAGCCACGGCAACTCAAAGTTCCTGACAGATGACAAAAGAGGACTGACACATTACATGACACTTAAATTGTACTTTATATTTTATGTGGAAATGGAAAACATATCAAAAAGAAAAAAGGCTCTTACTGTGGTGTCAAATTGGGCAAAGGCCGACCAAATGCCACTACAGGCAGAAAGGGTGTGACCATGATGGCCTCCACTGTACAAAAATAAAGAAAATATTGTAATGACAGGCATTCATAAATAAATACTGTACGAAATTAATCTGGCTGAGGGTCATACCATTTTCCAAATCGGGATGAAATGAGGACACATCTGGCTCGCTCTCCTGAACAACATTCGGTTTCTTCTTCTCCATGCGCTGCTGCAGTCTTTGAAGCATACGCTGTTCACGTATTCTCTGAATGTCCCATCTAATGAGGAGGAAAAAATCCAAGACAATTAAGGAAAAGTATTCATATGATTATTTGTTGTTTCAGGCACTTAAATAGAATACATTTTTGCATCTATTATTTTGCTCTGGGATATTGGAATTTTTTTTCAGATAATGTTCTTTTGAATGTTCTGCTCATCAAAAAAGCATATCTCTTTTTTTAAAACTAATACTAAAAATAAATACGTCTTAAGCTCTAAATCGGCATATTGATTTGATTTCTGTGACACTGAAGATCTCACCTTTTTCGTCTCTTCTCATCAAGTTCTAACTTAGCATGCCGTTTCAGAAAAACACTGTCATCAAGACTCTACACAAACAAAAGACAGATTAATGACAGTGAACGTCATAGTCATGATTCCAGTATATCACAAATGATGAGTCTTACTTCAGGGAGATCTGTAGCATCCTCCTCCTTCAGGGGTTCCATAATGTTTTCCCTCCATGATGGTACTGCGAAAATATTTTTCACATTACAATGAGCAAATCAGCGTTTATATATGCCATTCTGCATTTGAGCCAGGAACTTACTTGCAACATCTTCTTCTTTCTTTGGACAATCTTCCTGTAATGTAGAATCTGGCGGTTCCCAGCAGCATAAGTACATTTCAGTCGTTGTCATGTAGGGAAGTTCTTCTGCTTCTTTGCTGCTTCCTCCCTCTGCGTGCTGGTCCGTCTTTCTGGACGATTTCCCAGTGGCTGCTTTCTCTGGGGTCTCCTTGCTCCGCAGCTCACGCTGACATGGCGATGGCCCTCTTGTGTCTGATTTTTGGGGAGTTGTTCTTGAGGACTTGCCTCTTGACCTTTGCGCCTTTGTTTCGGTTGCACTTAATTTTCTAGTTGAGTATTTACAGGTCAAAACATTCAAGGCAAAGCCAGTTTATATTAACAAACAACTGATAAAAAAAATATATAAAAAAATTATAAAATCACAGAAAGAATGACCATTAAAAACAGCCCATTCTTACCTCTTTTGCACTTTGCCACTTGACTTGGATGCCTGAGTTTGCAGGCTGTCGCCCAAATCTGATTCCCAAAAGTCATCCGTGTCTGGGACCCATCTCTCTAAAGGCTGGAAGAGCCTTTTGTCACGTGGTTCCTTGCTTAACAACTGCAAGCGACGTTCCATACGCTCAATACGGGCAAGCAACTGTTTCAAAGAAGGTCACATTCAACAGAAATGAAGTGAAAATAGTTGCAAGTACAAGCAATAAAGCTAAATTTCTCCAAAATTCAAAATCTAAAAACTATCAATCAAAAGTTGGGGGCAGTCTTTTTAAGCATAATTACTGTAATCTTCAGTGTCATACGATCCTTTAAAATCATTCAAATATGCTGATTTGGTGTCATGTTTAGATTATTTTTAGACAACACAACCCCAATGTTTTAACTTCAGAGTTGTTGTTCATATTGGGTGGAATAACCCTGATTTTTAATCACAAATTTTCTGTAATTTTCAGAATATTTTTAACTGAACTAAATGACAATATATTTATTTGAAATTTAGGGAATCAGATTTTCTCATTAATACAAATAAACAGCTTTTATTTGAAATAGTTTGACACTTTTGATCAATTGAATGCATTTTATGCTCAAAAATGTTCTAACCCCAACCCTAAGTGCACATACTGTGTCTCTGTCTGATTTGAGTTCATCTATTTCCTTGTCCTTAGACTGCAGCTGTTGCTGTTGTTGCTCTATCAAGTCCAGTTGAAGCAACAGCAGTTGTTTAAGGCAAGTGGCTTGAGCATGAGGATTGCCACTGATCTTCTTCATACTGGTCCTTTTACCCTCCGAGTGTTCGTGAGATGCCCCCATAGTCTCTTTAGCATTTTTCTCACCAACAGGGTCTCTAGAATTAATATGAGAATTCATGGATACAAACTCTGACTTGTTATCAATGGTGTTGGTCTGTCCAAAAGGAGTTTTACTTTTTACAGGGGTGCCTTCACCCCCCATTTGTTTAGCTTGAGATGACAGTGTTTCTGTGCCCACAGAGTCAGCCTCTGAAGCCACGATCAACTCTCTGCCAGGCTTTAAAGGCAATGAAGCCCGTTCTAAGTTCTTTTGCAAGATCAGATGTTCTCTAGTGTCATCTGATGTGTCATATAAGGATCTCTGAGCTCTCTTCGGACACTAACTGGGTGTCTTGTTTGAGATGGGCTGAAGTCACAATTATTTGAGTACAATCCTGCTTTAGAAAAGCATTCGGGTCGCATATTCATGGCGAAGGAAAACTTCTACACGATGAACCATGGCTCCAATAGAGGTGTGTCTGCAGACTTGAAAAACAGAAATCATTAAATAAGAATCAACAATGCAAAATGATAGTTGATAGATGTAAATGGCAAATGTTTGTTTCAAGATCCCACTGAATGCATTGCAAATATGAAAACTGCACACAAAATAACACATGCTTCTTGTCTATGTATGCAACCTAACTTTCCGTATAAAGTTTAAATAAACCCACGTGATCAAATATTAAATAAAGCACCAAACGCATACTAGATAGCCATGATTGTCTACATTCTTGAAATCAGCTGCTTGATCTTAAACAGATCACTGGAACTCACTACCGAGAAAACATGCACGCATTTATCATACTAAATCTTAAAGCTAAATGTGAATTGGTTTTCAGTTAATGGTTCAAGAGCCATGAACCATTTTAACTTGGGCTAATAATAAATAGCCTGCCTCCATTTTGATCCTGATGCTAGCCGCTGTTAGCAAACGAGGTGCTAAAATGTCAAATCGTTTTCGTTACACTGTGAGTTTGCAAGCATTCTATACCGCATTTCTATGCCGCATTTACAAAACCTAATAATCCGAACAAACACATCCTAAATAAGCTTTCTGTCCTACTTTTATTGCTGTTTGTCCCCCATTTTCAGGCTCGAATCTGCACAATGTCCCAATATACGAGTGCGTTTGTCTCAGTGCGCATGCGTCGTGTCAGGACGTGTTTACATTCAAAGTGATAGGGTTTGTCGAGCAATATTAAAGGTAAAATAAGCATACACATATGTTTATCTTCACTTGTATTGAGTACCGTTATCTTTGCGTATTGAATCTGGTCAAGATATTCAAAATATGTTCGGGAAAGTAAGTATATGGGAACATATTTGTCTGACGGAGGCAAAATACCATCCATACCGTGCACACTTGGCGAGAGGACCTTGCCAACGTCATTTCCTCTGACGTTTTGGCACTCCCTTATTTCTAACTTTATTTACCAGAGTTTAATGACAGTGTTTTACGTAAGTGCTCGTTCTGTAGCGAGTTACTTCTCTACGTTTTTAAACCTATGCATTAGCCACAACTGGATAAAAGCACAGAAATCATTTATTAGACATACGAGTTATAGCCTACAAAAAAGTGTAATATTAACTCTTACTTATTATTTATCGAGGCCTACTTATTCAGCAATATACTGCGAAATTTGTAACTGTGTATTTCCCAAATAAGGCCATGGCCTGAACAAAAACAAGTGCCCAAAAAGTGTTGCTGTATTCAATTTCCATAATTTCTTCATAACAATAAAATGTGTGGTGTTATTTTAGAGGGGGTGGGGGAGACCTTGGAGGGGGTGGAGTTTGCATGTTCTCCCCGTGTTCGCGTGGGTTTGCTCCGGTTTCCCCCACAGTCCAAAGACATGCGGTATAGGTGAATTGAATAAACTAAATTGGCTGTAGTGTATGAGTGTGTGTATGGATGTTTCCCAGTACTGGGTTGCAGCTGGAAGGGCATCCGCTGCGTAAAACATATGCTGGATAAGTTAGCGACCGCTAATAAATAAAACGACAAAGCCTATACTAAGACTAAGGACTAAGACTAAGGAAAAAAAAAAAAAGACTAAAAGACTAAGACTAAGGAAAACGAATGAATGAATGAATGTTTTCAGTGGAGCTCAATTCACCCTCAGGTTTCATGGTATTTACTTGCGTGTAATTACTTTAACCAGCAGAGGGAGATGTAGTACAATAGATTAACATTTTCTAATGCTCTGTCTCATGTCGCCGAGACGCATTTGCAGAATAAAAGAGAGAGAGAGAGCTGTGAATAATGAGTGAATAGTGGCCCAAATGCTGTATGTAATTATTTTTTATGACTAGTAGGTCCAGTTATTTAAGTTAGGTTCACTTCCCTCAAATAGAATAAACTATATTACATGACACAGATCAGGGATTGATGTGGTCACTCTCTCTCTCTTTGTCTGAAAACTGAAGCTCATTAATTCAGAGAGAAAGTCGAACTGACTTTATCAAAGTTTACAAAATCAAAGACAGATCAAATGGTGAAATAAAATCTTAGCGGTTAATGGTTTTGTGCTAGTACTCAAAAATAAGTCTTGGGGTGTGTTCACACTTGGCATGTTTGATTTGATTAAAACAAAACTCTCTCTGTTAGTGTGGTTATGTTATAGTGGTTATAGTGACAGATTGGGTAAATTGAATGAATCAAACTGTAACTTTCATTTTATTTATTTTTTTCTGTGTTGCAAGAATTATAATTTTATAAACTAAATGGATTATAAGATACCAACAAAATACAAATAACAAAAATAATACAGATAACAAATTGAACAAAAAAAGCATTGCCTTTGTAGATAAACAATGATAACCACAAATTAACTATGGTTTTGGTACACTAACCAACCAATGGTATATGTAGTGAAATTGTGGTTATTCAAACAGTATTTATAAGACATAAAACTACATTAATTACTGTTATTGCAAAACTTAACCTAGAGTGAATTAAGCCCACCCTGTCAGGTTTAATTCTGCCAAAACCACTGGCTGGATGTACATTAACATGCATGGATGTCAATTTCAGCATCTTCACATCACAATTGATCAACACTGCAGATTAAACCATCATAAGCACAGTAGACAAAACTACAGTCTTGTGGCATCTGCCATGGTCTCCCAGCCTGCATAATGTACAAATGGCTCACCTCCAGTATGTGTCTGCTTGAGTATTGAATATGCGAGCATGTGCATGATTAATTATTAGATTATGCTGTTCATAATTATAATATCAGTCAATATTTACGCCGCCATATGCTGCAGACACACAGGGGTGCTCGTCTCTCCACAGCACAATGGCTTTCGCACCAGGAGAAGAGAGAAGGCTAACGTTTGGCAGGTATCTCTCTAATGCTCTTAGCCATCTGCCAATCGCCTGGGCTCTCCCCACAAGAACATAATGTTTCTGATTACTGGGTTAATTTCAACACAGTTTGGCACAGCGGAGGCTCTGCAATCTCTCGCTGCACAGTTAGCACATTTGGCCAGCAGCCATCATGCTGCCAGCCTCCAGTCCGGTGTTGAATGGGTTCAGGTTTGGTCGGTGAATATAATATTTTCACATTTCTCCTCTGCCAGAATCAGAACATCACAGATCACTTTATGTAACAGATGCATTCGCTTTTCTGTCTTATCTTCTTTCCATTCATGATTTTGTTAGTGGATTATTTGCCACCTTTTTGTACACACAGCTCTTGCTTGACCGTCTTTTAAATTGGCATCTGTATTGCCTTGCTTTTAGTCACCGTAAGTTCTGCTGCTTTCTGTTTCAACAGCCAGTCTTAAGTGTGAATGACCTTGGTGGGTGCATGCTGTGTCAACCAGAGGATAACACCGGGGCTCACGCTTTTTGTGTTCACAGCAGCATTTTTTGGAATATTATATCAAAAGCCAGTTAAAGTCACTTCATGCAAACTTTTTGCTGAGATACAGCACTTTCTGGAAACACTTAAAATTGTTTAAACAGAAAACTATCAACCAAAGTACTACGGAAAAAGAAGATCCAATTCCCAAAAAATTATTTGCAGTTTCAGTTTACAGTAAAGTTTCTTTTAATTAGTTAAGGTAATTAAAAGAACCGTAACCCTAACTAACAATGAAAATTGCTTTTATTAATTTTAGCTAATGTTAAACATTTACTAGGCTAATATATTTTTAAGTTACTGACCCAGAGTTGTATTTGTTAACATTAGTTACATTTATATTTAATCGTCATGCCTGATTTTTGACCAAAGTGACTTCCAAATGAAATAATTAAAGCAAGAAAAGAACAACATAGATATAAAGAGATTGTTAGTGTTAGAAATTCAAGTGTAAAACGGAATTATAGTACTACATAAAAATGGCTGTTGTAGACCCACATAAAAATGAAAATATGATTTCTCTTCAGTATTAACATGAGGTGTGGCTGTAAAGAACTGCCAAATTACAATATGTTACAATTATTTTACTGAGTTTACAGGTGCACAGTAATATTAGCTGATTTATAATACATTGGTTCTGTCTGAAGTCTGTACTTCTTTATGTCAAGTTTTAATGCATGAACCTTGCTATTGAAAATAACAGAATTTAGTCTTGCAAAGCTGTACGAAAAAGTACTAAAGAAGTGTCAGGTGTGACATTATTTGTGGGTCAAAACACTATAACTTTGCCATATCTGATATGGTTTCTATTCTTGTGCACTTACTACATTTCTTTTCTCTGGAAAGAACTCAAGAACTTCCTGTTTAATGACAGAGAAAGCTACTTCAAAAGGGACCAAAGCAACAATTTATGGGTGAGAGTCTGGAAGAGTTTTTATTGTACTCTTTCCTACACATACTGTTCCATTTTCTCCGTTTTCTATCTATCTATCTATCTATCTATCTATCTATCTATCTATCTATCT
>CAIGQV010017602.1:7535650-7552598 GCA_903798115.1 Danio jaintianensis | reverse complement strand
TCTATCTATCTATCTATCTATCTATCTATCTATCTATCTATCTATCTGTCTGTCTATCTGTCTGTCTATCTGTCTATCTGTCTGTCTGTCTGTCTGTCTGTCTGTCTGTCTGTCTGTCTATCTATCTATCTGTATAGTTAGTTGTTGGAACTGTGGTAATTAAAACTAAATGCTCTGTTCATGAGTAAGCATGAATCCTGATTTAATTGACAATTTTCATGACTTTTGCTCTTTTAATTTAAATGTTTTTAAACTAGTAATGCTTGTTAATTAAGTTGCTAGTTCTCTTACATTACATTAATGCGAATTTATACATTTTATGCAAATCAGTTTATAGCATGCATTACCATGACCTATCTATGTTAGTAAGGCCAGTTTACTGATGGGGTTCACGTTGCAAAGAAAGAGAGTGAGTGGTGACCAATAGGTGGCGCTGAGTCTTTGGCGCTGAACACTTTGGTCACCTCTTTAAAGCTGTCCAGAGACGAAGGACAGCTTTAAAGAATTATTCATTCATTCATTCATTTTCTTTTCAGCTTAGTCCCTTTATTAATCTTAGTCGCCACAGCGGAATGAACCGCCAACTTATCCAGCATATGTTTTACGCAGCGGATGCCCTTCCAGCTGCAACCCATCACTGGGAAACATACACACTCATTCACACAGATACACTACGGACAATTTAGCCCACCCAATTCACCTATAGCGCATGTCTTTGGACTTGTGGGGGAAACCGGAGCACCCGGAGGAAACCCTCCACGAACACGGGGAGAACATGCAAACTCCACACAGAAATGCCAACTGACCCAGCCGAGGCTCGAACCAGCGACCTTCTTGCTGTGAACGTGCTACCCACTGCGCCACCGTGCAGCCCCACAAAGGTTAATTCTAAAATGCTAAATAATGTGCATGGTAGGCATGTTAATTGGTATACATACATATATGCTATACTTCCAGCCAATTCTTTGGTAAGCAGTGTACCTGAAATTAGAAGCTATTATTTGACCAAGATTTACACATTACAGCAGCAGTCAAGTTAGAGTAATACTGTTTGTTTGTGACTACACAATACGTTTAGCACTAGCAGCCAATGCAGAAAACCACTAGATTACAGCACATTACATTTAAGACATTCCACAACTTGACAAAAACAAGATGAATATACTTAGCATGGTGAAAATGTGTCTGATCAGATCAATGCCAACAGATGCCCACATGCAGTAACACACTGATCTCACAAATAGTCTGTTACCATTGTTTTTTTGGTTAAGGTGATCAGAGATTTTCTAGTGTAGTGTTCAAAATATAAATGGAATCATTAAAAATAGGGCCAATTACTGTAGCCTAATTGCACTGTACAAAAATGCTGGGTTCCACACATGTTGCCCCATTAACTTAATTGTTTTTACAAATTTAAGTGTATTGAACATAAAACAATTAAGTTTTCCACAAAAAACCTCAAGAAGTGTGTTTCAACTCATTTTAAATAAGTAGTTTAAGCAAGCAGCAAAATATATATTTTTAAAATCTGTAATTGCTGCACTCTTACTCATTTAAAATTATGAGGATGTTTGTGAGTCAAACTAAACTATTTTTAATACAATTTAGCAAAAGTTTAATTGCATTGTGGGGAAAAAAATGAGAATTAAAAAAACCGTATAACAAAAACAAAGCAAAATAAACTATTTTGATTGAACTATTAATACATTAACATTTTCTAATTGTATTTAATTGTTTTTGTCTGTGAAAACTATTTTGATGTTTCTGTTTTAAAATGTAAATGTACCTTTAATTTATTTCTTCAGATATAATTGTAGGAAATTTTATTTAATTGTTTATTATTATTATTATTATTATTATTATTATTATTTATTCATATTAGGGTGCAGTTTCGTCCATATGGAAGGCATATAGCTAGAAGTGTGTGGTAATTGGGTTGTGACGGAGTAGTAAATGTTTAAAAGATCAAGCAAAACAATCCCTCACCCAGTTCAGAACGGGTTATAGAGCACACAACAGTATAACTTTATTTTAACACAAATAATTAGGATGTGACTATACCTTGAACCTGGAGCTGTGTCTCCGCTGATAATTAATTTTTTAGCGGTCTGTTGTCGTGACTATAAGGTAGAGTTGTGCAATTAGAAATCAGCGGTCACAGCGCCCTCTAGCTCTGGTAGCCAGCAGAAATATGTTGGCTGGGATTTTATTGAAGATTTTGTTGTGTTTTGGAACAAAGCACCAAAAACCAGGACTGTCCCAGAAAACAGGATCCCAGGTCACCCTACTGGCAATGCAGCATGGCCTTCAGTGCAATGCTCTGCTCTTTTTTATCACTTCATCTACTTGAACAATCAAACTTATGGGGCATCTTGGGACATTTGTAAATTTGTTGACACTGTGAATGCAGATTTATTTAGGTATTACAAACCTCTTTTTAGAAATTTAATTTCTTGTCACCTTTGTAATACATCTACAGTAGGCTCTTATTTGCATATGTTTTGGAAATGCCCTGTGGTGATTCTTTTTTGTAAATTTGTATGCTCTTCATGCACTACTTTTGAATTTTCTACATGTGGACATACCTCAAGATTCCCTACTTTTTCTTTTATTAGACAACTCTATTTTACAACTGAATCGAAAAAGGACCTCATCAGCTGCGAGCACTGCTGCTAAAAACATTATTTTGAAATTATGGATTGAAACATCCACTCTCCCAACTTTTACCTGTTATCATATTTTAGAGACATTGCTCTGCTGGAAGGTACAACTGCCAGGCTCAATGGCGCAAAGGACAATAATATTAGAAGTTGGACCAATATTGCTGCGATGCTGCTGGACAAACTTAAAAGCTGACATTCTATCATATCTGACCTTTAGTTATTTAACTTTTCTTACTTTCCCTATGTAAAAGTGGATGGTTTTTATGGTATCTGTTTGTGTATAGTTTTTTTATATATGTTTTTTTTTTCTTTTTGTTTATTATTGAACAGTGAACTGTTATGTTTATGTCTGACACAGAACATAATTTGAATAAAATATTGATTATAAAAAAATTCAATCCAATTTCCTGTATTCCCCATTGATTTTCTCTTTCCACAACCTCAAAACATATCTTGCGCATTGCTATCCGTCAAGCTCTCATGCAGGCGCCATAACATCCCACCCTGTATCCTCAAAACACACATTTATACTTGCATACTTGCAGATATGATACCAATTTTATCACCCTATCCTGTAAATATACAACATTGTGTAAATCAATGGTTTTCAACAATTACCCAAATATGTATGAGAGTGGGTTCTGAGGGGGGAGACGAAGGGGTCAGGCATTCGTCTTTTGGGCCTATACTAGCAAATGGGTGAAAAACAAACAAAAAAAGGAGATCTCGTAACCAGGCGGAGGGAGTGACTCAGACACAATCAATTCTCCATGAGCTCTCAGTGGAGCTTCGAAAGCCATGGAAACAAAAACAACACTCCCAACTCAGGTTTACAGCTCAAGGACCCGTCCTGTTTATTTTCAACCTCCAAAACCAACCCTATTATTATTCCTGCAGCGGTCGGAGTTGACTTGTAAAATACTCAGTGTGGGAGGGACGGAGAAAGCATTTTGAGTTCCATCACAACAAAGTTCACTCTAAAGGTGACAAAAGCGCTCTGTTTGCATGCCAGCACCTGGCCCTTATCTAATGGCCTAATTAGTCTGTAATAAAGGAGTCTAATGGGTCTGTTCATTTAAACTAAGGAAGGTGAATCACCTGGCTTTTGGCACCCACATTAACAGCAAACGTTGAGTCCTTTAGTGTAATTATAAAAACTCAAAATTAATTACATTAAGCTCCTGTCAGGTATATAAAGCTGGAACTGAACTGACTAAGATGGCTTTGTCAAATTTGGCTTGTTCTCTTACTTGCATTTTCTGTCCTTCCATCTCCTCTTCTGTCCTTTCCTCCACTCTCCTCTCCTGCAGTGACCGCATGATTTATGCCTCTCTCCTAGTCTGCGAGTACATAAATACATATAAAGGTTGTAAACTCCCACCATCCATAAAAATGATTAAAGCACCTATTTTGGTTAAATCGGTGCCTGCCCACAACTGTGTTTGATTTTCCACCTAAACCAGAGCCATGTGACGTTCAGTTCAGGCTTCCAGGTCTTCACTCACTCACTCATACACACACACACACACCCTTTTCCTGGGGGCAGGAAATGAAAGCCAGAACAGGAATGGGTATAAAAATATTTGGATGTCATCGTTTGAAGATGTGTCTTTAAACCAATAGCTGTCTGGATGGTGCAGGGCTTTCTCTGAGCATCAGGCTGATTGGAGTGATCTGTTATTGGTTATTAGAGACAGGTCTGTAGCTACAGGCAAGATCTATGAGATATTTTACCACTGAAGCTGCATGCAGATGTATAAGATCAGAGCGCTACCTTTGTGTGTGTTGTATATGTCATGTGAAACGGTGGTGCATCTGAATAACCTTCAACATGATGCTCTCCTGTCATTCCCTCACTGAGATGAATTGTCCTGACCTATGCATTAAAGAAGCTAATGAAGCCCATATCTATGCTTCAACTGGAGAAGATATATTTAAAGTGCATATTCAGATACATGCAGGTAAATATAAATAACAGCATTCCTGCAACTCAGTGTAAGATGCTAACATTGCCGGTGTCATAGGATTGATACTCAGGATAAACAATACATTGCATTTTTTAATTAATGGATTCATTTGAAAGAGGTAAAGTTTTTCATTCTTGAATTAGAAGTAAAAAGAAGTGGTAAATAGCTTTGCAATGTTATGTGTCCTCGCGTTTAGATAAATGTGAGGTTACTTCTCAATAAAAAATAAACAAAACAAAATGATAAAGAAACGAGTGAGAAAACAGCAGTTAAGAAATTATTTGATGATAGATGAGTTATGCACAAGCTTTTTTTCACCAGCATCATGATTCATTATTAAGTATATTTGTGCTTTTTAGATCTGGCTGTTTTTTGTTTGTTTGTTTGTTTGTTTGCATCATGTGACGATGCAGAACAGATCTTTTGACATTATCTTATACATTATAAGTATCTACGTGTCATAAAACAGATGAGAGGCTCTCAGGAGCACACATAAACATCACATCCTTTAGACTTTCCTGGCAAAACTGTCTTCAGACTTTCATAGACAACCTAGAAAGTCGAGGAAGGTCTCGATTTTTATGTTTTGTTAGAAGCTGTTCACACATTGGAAATAAAAAGCAATTAATACATGTAAATCTGTACATATATCATTTAAATTAAGAAAATAAGAATGAAGAAGTATTTCTTTATTTGTATTTTTTTGTGAAAGTACCACACAAATGTATTAAGTTTTTTGAATGACTAATGTTTATTTCTTCATTAAAAAAACATAAGTTCCAAAAAGATTTTTTTCTCTGAGAGGGTGAAAATGATCTCTTATGCAACATGGTGCGGTACTGAGAAGATTAAAATTTCTAATTCACTTTGAATGACAGAGAATAATTTTTAAATGAATATCGATCTTGTTACTTTTTTATAAATACCGATTTATTAAATTAATGGGGAAATTGTTTTGTTCTTTATTACAGTTTTTATGATACTATGAAGAAAGACAAAATCATCACTTATAATTGTAAGAATCATTATGAGTGATTTTGTACCAATAATAAATGTTCATAATAGAACAGCAAGTCCTCATATCACTGAAGACTGGAATAATGATGATGAACATTCAGCTTTGAATCACAGGAATAAATTACATTTGAAAGTACATTCAATAAGAAAACATTTTTTAAATTATTGTAATAATACTTCCCAATTTAACACATTGTTTTGAACAAATAAATGCAGCCTTGGTGAGTAGAATTGGCTCCTTTTACAGTTTTTCTTAGTCGCTTTGGTACATTTCTCAGATCAGAATTGAACTTCTCAAAACTACCTGTTAAATCTTCAGATCATTGTGTGACTTTAATGTGCATCTAAAAAGCAGTTTCTCATTCCTTTGAACAAGTTGCAAATACTTGTGTACATCCATGCAAATGATTACATGCAATTCTCTGATGTTTCCTACATTATCAATTACTTATGTCATGTTGATCAAAATGCATTATAATGGTCTCAGTTGAATAGACTCACCCCCACAACATTTAGGCATTAGTTCATAGCATAAGTCTTTACATGCAAAATGGCTGAACAAGTTTTTCTATACATTTCCGTTAGACTTTTTTTTTTTTTTTCTAAATCTGTCTACAATTGGTAAATTTCTCCCAGATGAATCTTGACTTTTTCTAATGAAGGTGCATTTCATTGGAGACATTTGTGCTATGCAGTGCTGTAATTTCCTTCCTGTATCACAATGAAATGATCTGCCTACAAATTACAGTACAAACAGAAAAAAATGTTTTTGCCATAGTTGCCATCAGAACACCCCTCCGTTATATTGACAACACGACTAAGTAATTTGACTATCTTATCTGTACACAATAACACAAGGACTTGTCATTCTGACGGCACTGACATGTTCATTGATACAGAAATTTAGTTTTGAGAGATGAACTAAGGATTTTAAACAAAAGACTGGCTTTTGCAGGTAATCCATGGCGTTCCACTATTTGTACGTGTTGTTTTGAGAAATGCTCTTACTATTTTGCAAATTTCAATTCTGATCTGAGAAATGTACCAACTGTTGAAAAACTGTAAAACATAAAACAAATCATGCTGATCCCAAACTGTTGACTGGTAGTGTACTTTATATATTATTTAAATCCTCATATTTTAAAAGTGAAGAAAAACATTTTATGGAACTTGAAGGATTGCTTGTGAAGGTTTGGTTTTCTCAGGCAAAATCGGATGCGTACCTTCTGGTGAAAGAGAATAGAGTGAACGCACGTTTCTTTCTTTTTTTTTGTTCTTTGAGAGAGAAAAAAACATGAGGGATGGAGAGTGGGGGCTTCAGGTGTAAAAACAGCAGGGGGCTTTTGCTTGGTTCATGAAGAATGTCAGCTGGAGTCTTGATGTTAATGTAAAAATCCTGGGTGAGTCCTTCAGGCAAGCCGCTCTCCTTTCCTGTTGAGGCCGATCGCAAATCTGAGGATTCAATGTTTTATTCCATAAAATAAATGGCTATGAGGACAATAGCCAAAAGGCATTTTCACAATGGACAGAAGCCTTATTTAACTTTCTGCTGAACTTGTCAGCCTTACTTTGGTTTAAATCATTGCCGTAATTCAGTTGTTCTACATATGAGACTAATTAATGGTCCTGAGCTGCTAATAGGCTCTCAAATCAAACGTCATGAAGCAGGTAATGTTTTTGTTCATAATTTTGGGGAACAGTTTGGGTGGTCACCACACTTCACCCCGTCTTTTAGTGCCATGGTGGGTAAGGGTTAAACACTGGGATGAGGTGGCCTACTGTTGCTGGCTAACATGCCCAGTTGGAGGTTCTGTGACCTGGGGTGCAAATCTGTCTTAACTAGGCCCTCTCTAGAGAGGCAGAGATGCAGGCTGGCAGATCCATCACAGGGGGCTGTGTGTCTGTCCACAAAGAAGATCATATTTGAAAAGAAAGGCTGAGTGAAGAGAATGTAAGAGGCAAAGAGAAAAGAAATGAACAACTGTAAGTAAAAGAAGCAAGAAAAAATTTGTTATTATGTTGTTGTTGTTTATTTTGTACAATATCCAGTTATTTTTGCTGTAAAAACCTTTTATGTTGCTTAAAAGGATAGTTTACCCAAAAATGAAAATTTTGTCATCATTTACTTACCCTTGTAGAACACAAAAGAAGATATATTGTGAAAAATGCTGGTAGCTGGCACCTGTGACTTCCGCAGTATTTTTGTTTCCTACAGAAGTTGATTGGTCCCAGCAACCAGCATTTTTCAAAATATACTTTTGTGTGTTCAACAGAAGAAAACAAACTGAACAAACTTAAAACAACCCCACACCTAAACCTAATCCAATTCCTGTAAAACAACAGTGGAAATATTTTTTTGTTTTATTTTAAAGAAGAACAGAATGTTTATGTGTTATGTTTTAAAAAAGGGTGACTCATATATATATATATATACACACACCTTTTTTAAAGGTACAATTCATGCATTTAACAAATCCCCAAACAGCTTATTAGTATTATGCTTATTATTAATTAGTTATTAATAGTTAGTAAAGTAGTAGTTAGGTTTAAGTATTGGGTAGGATTAGGAATATTGAATAATATAATAGAATATTTTAATAATTACTAATGAACAGCCGATATCTTAACAATAGGCAGGTAATAAGACAGTGGTTAATAGTGGGAATCGGTACTGTAGAAAATCCCTGTGACATGCTCACTGAAGCCCTGCCCACTGTTTGTAGAACCTCTCTGATACACTCATTGAAGGCCTATCCGGTTCACAGCTGCACCTCACCCCAATCAGCAGCGCTTTAAGTAATGTGGCTTCAGAGTAGTAGGGTGCTCCTGTGTGCAAATGTGAGTTATGTTTTCTTGTAGTGTTTGTTTATTGAGTATTGTTTGTTTATGCAGTTTTTTTACTAATTTATTTTGTTCGATCATTTATGCTTAGAAACCAGTCTGATACCATGTGGAGCGATTCATGTACTGGCATTGGTGAATAAAACCCAACATAATGGATCTTGCCTCAAGTGTTTTGACTGACACTCCATTGTGAGACTCCCCCTGCGAGTCAGCATTATCTTATTAATCTTTTACAGGTACTTAAACTACAGTGTTGCCATTTTTTGTAGAAAATATTTGTGATAAAATACTCATTCATGCAAAGAATGATGACTATAAAGGTGAAGTTAAAGATATGGTTATAAAAATCCTTTAAATTAAAAACAATAACACATACCACAATTTTAACAATAAAAGTAATTCTAACAATAAAAGCACAGAGGAATGATATTAGAATCAGTTTCAGATTTTTTCTTTCCAGTTGTGACAATCAGCCAATCAGAATAATTCTGCTTTTAAAGAGTTTGAGCAATTAAAGCAAAAAACAGAATGTTGTTGAAATTTAGTGTGTATACAAATATAAGTTTTTGTCTGGTTTTATATTGTGTGGAGACTATTATAATCTATATCTTTTATAGTAATTCTTATTGGTTTGAACAGGCTTTAAAATGGTGTCAACCACCTCAGCTCTCCTCTTTACAGTGACAGCTGGCGTCGTGTTATGGCAATATAGCACCAGAACGCCTCAGGCCAGGTGAGAGAAACATTAGGAACAGAAAAAGGATGATGGCTAAAACCTGAAACCATCAATGGCAGTATTCCAGCTCCACAGTGTTTATATACACCCAAAATGTCATCACCATCTCAGAAGCCCAATTTCACAAGCACTTTGAATTAACCGTAATTAGAGTCTTGGCTTTTGACCCTTGCGAACACGAGGGATGAGGGTGTGTAAATCAGATTGGTTCTACTGTGATCAGTAACATATGTGACTGGGAAGAAGATGAGCATGCTCATGCCAGAGTCTTATCAATGAGCTGTGGTTTATGCAGCCTGTGGTCCAGCTTTAGCGCTGTGCCAATGCCAGGCCTGTGATTGATGTGTCAGATATAAACTGATGTGTTGAGAGGCCGAAGATTTGTTTCATGCCTGTATGTTTTCTGTTAAAAGTGCAAGGCAACTGAGAAAACGCCTCCTTTCATTTTCAGAACGATTCCAAAACATGTGCTAAGACATTATTTCATGCAGGTAGGGATGTGTGTTTTATGTTGACGTTTCTGAATATATAAAACAGGAATTCAGTGGGCAGTGAGTGTGATGGGATTTACCTCTGGCCTGCATATGAGAGTCTGAAATGGGGTTCTGTGTGCGTGTGTGTGTGTGTGTGTGTGTGTGTGTGTGTGTGTGTGTGTGTGTTCACATGCTGGTAAATGTCATGCTCTTTCTCAGTATGCTCTATCAAAAGGTATGGGACCTTGCATAGCAAAGCACTCAGAAAATGGGAAAGGGAAATATCACTAATGCATTTGGCAAACATTAGGTTGCGGTGCTTTTGATCACAAATGTGTGAGTGTCGAGTCAAGCTCAAATAAGAAAAGATTAATTTTCAAAGAAAATGTTTGTTTTCTTTGCAGGGAAAAAGCGTTTTCAAATTATATCCATTTCAGATGTGTGCGTATGCATATGTGTCTGCATCTGTTTGTATTAGTACACGCACACAAAATATTTTTTAAATGTAAGATTTATATATTTGAATTACATATACAATTTGTAGTTACACAGTTTTAACACGAAACAAACTATAATGTGATTATGTTATGTTGATTATGTATTTAGGGCATCACGGTGGCGCAGATTAATAAAGGTTAATAAAGATCAATCTGGCCCAGATTAATTAAAGGGACTAAGCCGAAAAGAAAAGGAATGAATGAAATTATTCTCAAAATTTCTGTAAAGAAATCACTGATGTTTACTAGTTTCAAAAGTTCATTTCAATAACAGCATTTATGATATAACTTAATTAGCACAGAAATAATATCTTTTATAAAATATATTAATCAATATTTTGATTAAAGACTTAAAAAGCAGAATTGGGGGCATAAAACATATGCTGGAATAGTTGGCGGTTCACTCCGCTGTGGCGACCCCTGATAAATAAGGGCCTAAGTTGAAGGAAAATGAATGAATGAATGAAAAAGCAGAATTTTGACAATTTAATGATAGCACCTATATTAATTGTTAACTGCAATATAAAACTTATATTACATGAACTGTAAGGTTCTTTAGTCATTTGTTGGAGGTTTTTGTGTGACATGGTCATGGGAACAAAGTTGAAATAGTTTAACATAAAAATGATATTCATTCTCAAAAGGTGAATCTGTCAAAATAGTGCACAATGTAATATATAGGATTTTTCCCTTTTATTTATTTATCACTTTCATGTTTTAGTTTTATGTCTATTCTTTATGTCTTAAAGCAATGAATGTTTTAGTGTTTACATTTTGGCCTCTTACACTTCTGTTCACTTTCCAGTGCCTCACACTGTCAAATTTTGTTTTTGCTGATTTAAAGAATAAGAACAGCCAAAACTGTTGGTTCTCAACATCCTATGCCATCAGTTCTGTCGAGTAAGCTCAACTATTGAACTAGAAATATTCCATTTATTTTGTGTGAAATATCTTTTGAGAAAGACACATGGGTTCTTGAACTGCCTTAAACCTGAGAAATTCCTCTGTTAATCTCAAACCTTGAACACTGATTGTGGTCGCCTCCCCTTTTGAAGAAAAACAGAACAGTGGAGTATTTCCATTCAAAGCAGATCATGCCAAATTACAGAAATGTGCTTTCAATTTCACCCTTCTCAAACAATAGATGCTAAACAAACTACACTTTTGTTTCAGCCAAAGCTATACAATGCTATTGGATTTCTAAGTGGTTTTAGCATGGTGAATGTCACAGTAAATATACTGGTCCCTTGACATAAATCTGCATATCAATGCAATATATTTTTCTTTTCTTTTGTTTTTGCTTTAGTTTTTTTGTGCACACAGTGCGTGTTTTAAACAAAATGTCAGATGATGTCATACGCTCTTTTCTATGGTGAAAGTTTAACATTTTTCCCTGTCCTCCCCTTTTTTTCTCAACACTGGAGAAAAACTACAGGCCAAATGCCTTCCTGTCATGTTTCAGACTGCTTGTTCATGCAACAGCATTTGCTCTGCATCCCTCAGGACTCAGGAGAGTGACATACATCATAGAAATACTGCAAACTCAGCACAAAGAACTGCCACAGCCATAACCTTATAGCTTTACTCCAGTAGGCAGCCCGGCGAGATCAATGCTCTGAGTCACAGTTTAACAAACCAGCTTATTTAAATCATTTAGAACCTTTGGAAACATTTTAGTAGTGAGCTGGTCGTTGTCTCTGCATACATAATGAAGTTGCTTGACAACTTCTTGTTGAATGTTTCCAGTTTAAACCAATTTTGGGCAGTTCTTTTAAAAACCAAGATTTGCTGTTTGCTAGTCAGTTCAAGGTTGTGGGGGAGGGACACTTTAATTTTAGAGAGCATCTGATTGGACAAAAGTCTGTGTGGTGCAACGTGAGTCATCAACGCGAGTCGTCTTATTCTTTTGATTGGTTATGATGCTTAATTATTTTAAGATTAATCATTTTTTTAATGCATTATTAGATGCCAGTGTCTACTGTCATAGCTATGAACGATTAGATTAAAATAGTATCATGGGTATTAAATATTCAATCTGTTTTTAGCCCATTCTCATTAAGTTAAGAGAATTTTGTGTATTTTTAAATGCTTTTCTTGTACATGCAAATTAACAAAGAATTTGTTAAGGAAATTAGGTACCTTATTGTAAAGTGTACTTTAACATCCAACGTGTTACTAACATTTGCAGCCACTTTACCAACACGATTTATACTTACAAAGGTTTTCTTCTTCTTATTATATTTTTTTCTAGTTACGGCAACTTCATTTTTCTTGTTACGGCAACTTATTTTTTCTAGCTCTCATAACTCAATTTTGTAGTTAGTGCAACTTACATTTTTTAGTTTCTGCAACAAATTTTCTCTAGTTCTTATAACTTAATTTGTCTAGTTAGCATAACTTCATTTTTCTTGTTATTATAATTACTTTTCTAGTTAGTACAACTTAATATTTTTAGTTCGTACAACTTTTTGTAATTACAGCAACTTATATTTTTTGTCAGGGTCAGTAGCATTGTCGGAGATCTGAGAGATTATTTTTTTGTTTATTTTAACATCCTGATCATACGCTTTCTAGTTGTTTGTATATTTTTAGTCCTAATAATTTGTATCATATGACCAGAGCTTTAAAATATAAAAAATACATAAACAAAACACATTTTGATCATGGTCTGCGCTGTTTGCAGAATGTTTCTTTATTTGCATGTGAATTCTCATGTGGGCTCATGTGTTGTCAAACTGAAGATGTTTTTTTCAGTGTTTGCATGTATTTTCTTATCTTGCAACACACATTTGGCTGTCTCAGCTACTGTTAAAAAGGGAACATTTTTGCATTGTAGCCATTCATTTACATGACAATGACATTTTAGGGGCCTAAAAAGCAGACTTTTAGAAACAGGTTTGAAAGTGCAAGTACATCATGCACAATAGTATTAATTGTTCAGTAAATGTACCTGGTAAACAAAACAACAATGATGGACCATGTCAAGTCAAGTCAAGTCAAGTCGATCTTTATTGTCATTCCGCTACATGTGTGGTCATACAGAGGAACAAAATGTCATGTCTTGCAGGACAACGGTGCTACATAAATTAATTATAAATACAAACACAACAATGGACATATTTAAAAAAACAAACAAACCCATGCATAACTAACATATACTATAAGATACTTGACTATACACATAAGACAGGCTATAAAAGTACTTTTACATGAGACTGAACAATGTTGTGCAGGATATCGTGCAAGAGAGGTATTAAAGGTGAATATTGTGCAAAAGAGCTATTTAAGGTTTAATATTGTGTAAGAGTTATTTAAGGTTGAAGCAAGCAGTGCAACATGATTGTGGTACATTTATATAAACATCGTTTTCATTATTGAGTTCTTGTAAGATGGAGTTTAGCTAAAGTGTCAGGTGCATAAGAGAGAAGAGTGTTTCTATAGGTGGTTCGTCAAGCCCACTCACCTGAATGAAGCACAATTTGAAATGCACAATGTTTCCAAGAGACATGGAGTGATTAAGAAAGTGTCTATAGTGCAAATGTGCAACCTGGTGCAAGGGTATATGTATGCAGTGTTCTTTTTTCTTCACCAACTCCTGGCCTTGCATGTACAAATGCATAATGCATATGGTGTTTTTATTGTTTTTACATGTCTGTGTGAACAAAGTTTTTTTTTATGACACTGTAGTCATCTATACACAAACATTTTCAGAATTTTCATTTTCAGTTTCTCAACTTTAATACATTGCCTTGTAAACATACCCTAAATGTCCCGAAGCAAGAAACAGCCAACTAAAACATTTTGAGAGCGTTATTAAAGATCAGACAGTACTGGATGAACAATCTATTCTATCAGTGTTACTTTAAAAAAAGATATATATTTTTTTGTTTTTGAGAAAACGCAGCAAGAATGTTAGGTAAAGTTATGCAAATATGCCCGGTTACTTGCTTGGTATCTACTAATGCCAGTATAAGTTATTTTCTGGACACAAAATAAAGTCAGCCAGCTAAAATCTAGGTTGTACCAGCAAATGACCATAAATGACAACTTTACATACCTTATAAACCAACTATGGCTTAATATTTTTTTCAGGATTTCATGATTTATTTTATATGGTATAACTCATTAATTTTATTCATTAATTCTTTTTTCATCACCTCTCCATATGAGGCCTTAAAAGCCTCAAACTGCACTGATGTTCATATTCTTGTGAATAAGCTAGAAAATTCTCAGTCAGCAAATGTGTTGGAAGGCGTTCAGCAAAGAGTAAAGGAAAACACGAGCTGTCAAATATCAAAGAAGTGTATGCGTGTGAGTGCATACAGTATATGTGTGTGTGCGAGTGTGCGCTCATTTCCATTTTAGTGGTCAATGAGCAGCACTAGGGGGCCCTGCAGGGCTGCATTACTACGATTGTATGGGGTGTGTGTGTGTGTGTGTGTGTGTATGTGTGTGTGTGCGTGTGTGTGCGTGTGTGTGTATGTGTGTGTGGGCATGTGTGTGTGTGTGTTGCTATGGACCTTAACCATGACAGATTTAATATCAGCCTTGCCAGTGACATTGACTGCTGAGAGTTCATCTTCTGTTAAAATCCTGATACTCTAACATGACATCAAACCCTCAGTGACCAATAAGCACAATGTGTTCAGTGTGAAGCTGTTTTCACAGGGACTAAGAAAGAAAAGAAAGAGGAAAGACAGGTGGATGCAACAGTTGCTGCTGTCCCTCAAAGCAGTCAGGCCGAAAGCAGAGCACCTGCCGGATGTGTGACGCTCCACCAGGAGAGAGAGAGAGAGAGAGAGAGAGAGAGAGAGAATCTGTGGCTGGGATGATGAATAAGATTAGATTATTCCTGCTTCAATTATCTACATTTTAGGTAGAAAATTTAGGTTTGAATAATTAGATCTGTGTATCAAATAGTTTTTGGGCATGAACGGTCAAGGTCCAAGCTATTCAAAAGTTTGAATAAGTGGGAAATGTCAAAATCAAAAACTTTGGAAACTTATTTTTTTATGTAATTGTTTTTTTTTCTGTGAAAGTGGTTATTGTAATTTTAGCATGTCCCAAAATTAATATACATTTTATTTTGTACATATTGTACATGTTTCAATGCCTAAATTCACTTGAGCATTTAAAACGGTTAATTTTTTTATTTAAATATTATCGGTATTAAGCAGTAATTGGCAAAACAATAATAAAATATGAACAAAATAATACATAACAAATGTACTGTGTAATAATACCACAATTAGGCTTATTTGTAGGGCAGAATTTTTTTAACTCATTTAATTCACGGATATGTTTCACTAACTGAATTATTAACTGTGATATTTTGAGATATTAATAAGTACCATAAGTCCTTAGAAAATAATAATAAAATAATAGACCCACAAAAATGTTTGGACTGTTTTATATTATTTAATTAATTAATTTTTTTACCCATAAACGGTAGTTCACCCAAAAATTATAATTACTCACCCTTTATTACAAACCAATTAGATTTGTTTTTGTTCTGCTGAACACAAAAGAAGAAATTTTGAAGAATGTTGGAAACCTGTAACCATTGATTCCCAAAATTATTATTTTTTAACCTGATGAGGTTAAAGCTGTGTTTTTTTTTTTTGGTAACCTGTGTGTCTGTGATGATGGTATTTGATTGTTATAATTGTTTGATTAAATCTCAACTTCTGCTGCTGCAAAAATCAACCTGGGTTCTAATAAAGTCAACTGAACTGATAATATTTGTTTTTCCTATTAGGGATGTCAATAGTTACAGGTTTCCAACATTCTATATACTCAAAATATCTTCTTTTGTGTTCAAAAGAACAAAAAAACAACAACTCAGTTTGATTTGGAACATGCCAAGGATGAGTAAATGATGGCAGAATGAAAATTTTTGGGTGAACTATCCCTTTAAAGTAAACTTAATACATTGAAGAGAAAACACCAGTTTGAGGCATTAAATACTTCTTTATCAAAACTCTTCAGGGCACATGTTTTTTGTTGTTGTTTTTTTTAAAGTAAAGGATCAGTTTAATATTTGTTTCTCTTATAAAGAGCAAAGTGAATAAAATTTTCTGTCCTGTGTGTGTGCGATTAAAGTGACTTCTCTCCATTGGCCTGTTAGTTGAGCTGTGCCATTTGTTTTCCCCATAGCCATGATGCTGCTCTGTGAGTCTGCTAGGCTCATATGAGACATTACAGGATAGCTGAGCCTCTCTTAAGGGCCACAGCTGCTCACGGCTGTTGCAGTGCCTGTGTGATGTCATCTTTAATGGACATCCATTTCCACTGGGGAACGGGAGGGAGCGGAATGATCTCCATAAAGCCACCTGCATATACTGGTGCAAGTGTGCCACTGTATACGTGACCTCTGAGAGAGAGAGAGGTATGAATTGATCAAACTCCAGTCCTTGGTGGGTTTGTTTCTAGAAGATGATAGCATTACTGGGGGATGAAAAAATCAATGATTTTTGGAAATGAACGGGGTGTGTAAGTGTGTGTTGGGGTGTAGAGGGGTGTGTGTTCAGGATCAGACCCTTTGCCTAAACCCAACACCGTCTTGAGTAAAGGAGAGCCCACTGGGGATGTAAGGTGAGACCCCGGGGCAGATGGAAGGGTGATGGAGTGAAGGTGTGTGTGTGTGTGTGTGTGTGTGTGCTTTGATGAGTGTGTGGAAATAACAGACAATATACTCATATTTTTATCTATCTATCTATCTATCTATCTATCTATCTATCTATCTATCTAT
>CAIGQV010017602.1:7426588-7530255 GCA_903798115.1 Danio jaintianensis | reverse complement strand
ACTCTTATAACTCTACATGGTTACAAGAATGACGTTTTTTCCCCTACACATATTTCAGCTAGTTCTCTTCACTTTCTTTTTTTGTATTTTTCCTTTCGTCTTCATTGTCCTGAAGCCGAACATGTGTTGCATGTAATGTTTTTCCAGAGTTAAAGGCATTGCTTGGAGGTTGTGCTTGTACCTTTGGATGATGTGTAGAAGAAAAGGTGTTTAAAAGGTTTGGTTTCCTCAGAGGCACATACACACACACACACCCCTGCAGTAAAACCTGATATGGCTCTCGTGATGGAGTCTGTCTTTGGCAGGTGCAGTTTCTTGGCGCTCCTTGTGGCCTGCAGCGATGGGGCTTTTTTGTTGACCACGCTCTGTCCAAGAGAGCTGGAGAACATTACATCGCACATTATCTCAGAACAATAGGTCATATCCTGAAAGTTTTATTCCCTTACACACATGACAACACACTCTCACACTGACAGGAGTGACTGGAGGAGTTTCTGATATATCCTAATTTATTATTCTTGTTTTCAGCCTTGTTTAAGAACACAATCAGCAATTCATAAATACTTCATGTTAATGGCTATTTCATATGAATTTATATTATATATGAAATCAAACAATTTGCATTTTATAAAATAGCATTTTGGGCGTCACGGTGGCACAGTGGGTAACACGATCGCCTCACAGCAAGAAGGTCGCTGGTTCGAGCCCCGGCTGGGTCAGTTGGCATTTCTGTGTGGAGTTTGCATGTTCTCCCCGTGTTCGCGTGGGTTTCCTCCGGGTGCTTCGGTTTCCCCCACAAATCCAAAGACATGTGCTATAGGTGAATTGAATAAGCTAAATTGGCCGTATTGTGAACGCAAGAGTGTAGTGTATGGGTGTTTCCCAGTGTTGGGTTGTGGCTGGAAGGGCATCCGCTGCGTAAAACATATGCTGGATAAGTTGGCGGTTCATTCCGCTGTGGCGACCCCTGATTAATAAAGGGACTTAGCTGAAAAGAAAATGAATGAATGAATGAATGAAAAATTGCATTTTTTCCTCAGAATAAGCTTATTATAATAAATAAAAGTTACACTTGGAATATCAGAATTTACAAATACAAGTCTATATGTGTGTATAGATAATATATATTTAATAGATAAAAGACAAATTACAGGATAAAAACTCAGAATTGCAAGAAACATGCACAAAAAAACTGTAAAATGAATTCATAATTCTGAGAATTTGTAAAAAAATTTTTTACAGATAGTGAGATTTTAAAAAGTCAGAATTTTCACCTTTGTTTCTCATAATTGTGAGTTTATATTAGGCAATTCATAGAAAATTAAGAATTGTGAGATAATAAAAAACAAAACATTTATAACACTGTACCAGAAAGGGTGTTCCATAGCTGATAGTGAAAAAAATCTAATACATTCATTCATTTTCCTTCGGCTTAGTCCCTTATTTATCAGGGGTCGCCACCTACTATATATCAGGAACCGCCAACTATTTCGGCATATGTTTTATGCAGCCGATGTCCTTCCAGCCGCAACCCAGTACTGAGAAACACCCATACACACTCTCATCCACTATGGCCAATTTAGTTCTTCCAATTCACCTATAGCGCATGTCTTTGGACATGAGGATAACATGCAAACTTCACACAGAAATGACTCGGACCAGCGACCTTCTTGCTGTGAGGGGACAGTGCTAACCACTGAACCACCATGCCGCCCCCCCAAAAATCTAATAATTCAATAAAAATATAATACAAAACACATTTCAAAAAAACAGATGAGCCCTTAACAAGTTGGTGCAAGCAAAATAAAACCTTCATAGCCTAACGTAAGATATGAGATTATGAGCGAATGGAGAGCCAGTGCTTACCTCAGTCTTTTATACAGCACATTGCCACACTGTTCTGGCACATGGTTTTAACCTCTCCTAATTGGCCCTTTAAAAGCAGTGCTGAGGGTTTGTAAGCTGAACTAAGCTCCAGCTTTTGGCTTTTTGTGCTCTGTTGAGTCAGTAATATTGATGTGTGATTTCTCATGCCATTGTCCAAGTAAACAGCAGGTGGAAAGCCTAGAAGAAAATATCAATCCTCAGTTATCAGAGCCCCAGAGGCACGGCTGTATTGAAAAGCACAAGATCTCAGTGATAAATGTGCAGAGATGCATTATTAAAGTGTGTAGTTGTGAAGTATGAGCCTCTCAGTGACTGTGTTGGGATTGATGTTTGATATATGGATTTTAGCAGTGTTGTAAAAGTATTCGGATGCAACGCGACACACGTGCAGCACAGGTACATGTGTGAGGTCAATGAGCTGTATGCAAAACTCAACTGTCAGCTGGTAAAGGCACAGCCAATGCATTAACTTGCTGAAAAAGCTTGTAAATGCACTCAGCCGTTTAATACAGGAAAGCTCAGAACTGCTCTCTCTTTTTCTTGCTTTTTCTTTTTTACTTTCTCTCTTTCTCCCTCCAGTGGCTGCATAACATGGTATTGATTATAAAGACATATGAGAGGTAGGCATTGCACTGACACCGCTGTTCAGAGCTCTTGGACAAATAATATGTGAAGAATAAATTTTACTTTCTACAACATGTAGTGCGGTGATAGTGACGGGTTTTGTTGTGCATGGCTCTTTTCCTGTTTGAGACCGAATTAAAAAAACAAAACCAAACCACAACAGCAACATCAGTTTCATGTGAAATGTTTTCTGCCACAGAGAAATTTTGTACTGCCGTTTAGAGAGTTTTGCATAGCTGAACCCGAGGAGAAAGAATGAGAGGTTTACACAGTTTGGTTTAACCCTGCCAATGTTTGTGTGCAGTTTCTGCCTGTTTATTTTTCTTTTATGTTTATTTTATGGTTTCTCTGTTACCAAGACAGCCCTCTCCAAAGAAAAATGAATACGAGAGGTTTCTCAAGAGATCTTTTAAACTTGGATGCCAGATATTTCAACATTGTAAGTAACTGAGGGATGCAGACATGAACATTTTTGGATTAGCTCAGTGACTAGGCACCAAACTATGCATTGGGAAACAGGATGTAATATAAAACTAGGGAGAAAAAATTCAAGATGAACCCTTTATTTTGGTTAGACTAAATCATGCTGAAATTATAGTTTAAAATAGGTTAAGCTTCAAAGTTTGTGCACCGGATGTTGCTGTTTTCTTTTTGTGCATCATTGCATTAAGAAGCGTGTGGTTAAGAATATTGTGGCTGAAACCATCAAATTGACGTCAACAGAGATGAACCACCACTTCACACGCAGAAGCAAATGGTCAGGCTTTGATTAAAAATTAAAAAACAAATTTTTCCAGTGGATTAGCAGATTATTTTTTCACCTAAAGAATAACACTGTACACTAGCAAAACAAACATTGTAAATTTTTGATTTCACACAGAATTTAAGGGAAAGTACAGTGGAAATCAAAATTAAGATACTTTTTAAAAAATGTAATATTCATCGTTCAAAATTTGAGGGAATTTTAGTTGTGGTTAAACTGTGCCAGTAGAACAATGTTTTACAAAATAACCAAGTCAGTTTTGTGTGTGTAAAATACAGTAATAAAATATAGAGAGCATCAATGGTTGTAGAATAAAGAAAGATTGCAAAAATGTATGAGTAAGTGTACTGTAAAGGCCATTGATTACAATGACTTAATCACATCTGCAACCACAGGACATCAATAGGCTCTCACGGCAAACTTATCAAGAATTTCCCAGAGATGTTGAACCAGGTTTGGATCAGGGCTCTGGTCTGGCCATTTCATTATTTTAATGTTTTCAGCTTCGATAAACTGCTTTACTTGTTTGCTGTGTCAAAAAAAATAATTGCTGGCTGGTTGGTTGTTGAGTGCAGGGAATGAACCACATGTCGCTGAAGAAGTTTCTAATAAACATGTGGATTAACTCTACCATGTAGCTTTATAAGAGGCTATGACACTTTTTCCTCTACATTTTATTGACAATTTTATTGACAATTCAGGCCCAAAAAATTCAACTTGCTTCCATCAATAAGTGCACTTTGGATCAGATCCAGCAAAGGATCCTCAGCAAAGGTTAGTCTGGCCTGATCATTACCCTTTTCAGCACTGAGCCGGTGAGCAATACCTAGGTTGTCTATGCAAGCCTTTAGATTGATTGTGGAAGGTTAGGCTACATGCCTTTCAGGAGACTCTTTTCAATTCTCCTGACACATAAAATGAATGCTAATTAGGGTTTGGTGATTGTGTGCACATTTTTTCAGTGAATCTGGATCTAGTAAATCTCCAGCATATGCATTTACATGGAGCAGCATTTACTACACAGACATAGTACACTGACAAGCTATGCAAAAATCGAATCATATTTAAAATCGAAATTAATTTAATAGGACGACAGTGAAATCAAAATGATAGTTCTGTAATAATGACAGCTGTTTGCATCACTTCTTAGTGAACTACGGGCATGTGTAGTTGGCCTAAATGCTGCACATAAAAAATACCACATTTAATAACACATTTTTACTCCAAACTTACTACATAAATTTAATAAATAAATCCCTATGTGAGATGACTTCATAGTTGTGTGATTAGTCATGCTGAATCAATGAAAGTTTATAATGCAATGTTATGGGGGTTTTCTAGGGTTTCTTCATATTTGTAGTTTGTGCAGGAGAGCGCCTTCGGAGGAGATTCACTGATGTGCACACAACCATGCATCACTGAAACAATGCACATAAAAATGTATGACTAACAGCATGTATGACTAAAAGCATTTGCGATTTCATTTATACTTCATTTAATTTTGAGCCCTAATGCTAATACAATGTTTGTTGGTCACTGTCATGTCGTTCCAAACATACATGACTTTGTTTTCATCTGAATAACACACACAAAAAGATATTTTTGCACAACATTGTACCCGAATGAGATATATTAGCCTACATGAGAAAATTGTAGGAAATAGCAGAAAACTAAATTTGGTTGCTGCAACTCTAAATCTCTGGAATGAATTATAGATTAAAAGTCTTGTCTGACTGAAAAAAAAAAATAAAGAAATGAGAAATGTTTATTTACATTAACTATCAAAACAAACTTTTATGGTAGCTATTATTTCTTCTCTCACTCTCTATGTAACATGCACACTCTCTCCTCTCTCTGTGCCTGCTTCTCCTCCCTCATCTGTCTGGTTATTATTCCTACCCGTCATCTGCTTCCACAGCCCATACATACACCTTTCCCCTCTCTCCATTTTCCTCTCGCTCTGAGTGAATTTATCACCTCTCCGGTGCCCCCTCTAAACCTGTTAAACGCACTGAAAGGAGGAGCATTTTCTCAGGACCTGACAGGGGAGTCTATGCTGTGCCTGCAGAATGTGACTCATGGAAACAGCGGAGAGGGAGGGAGAGAGAGAGAGAGAGAGAGAGAGAAAAAAAAGAGAGAGAGAGAGATATGAATGTAATTGATTCTGACCGCTGAGGTGGGATCCAGATTTCCTGAGGGGGATCATCACAACGGGAGGCCACACTGTAACACTCCATCTGGGGAAGGAGATGTGAGGGAGGAAGGAGGGATGGAATATAGCTGTAGGTGATAATGATAAAATGCTTTTCTTAATTGCAAATTGCAAGAACTCATTAGCCCTGCAAACTGGCGTGAAAGTGAAAACAGAGGAAAGGACAACTGGAGTGATAAACGATAAAGTGGAATTGTTACTATGGTAGACTGACATAGATCAAAATTTGGTGTAGAAACAGTTCGCACTCAGAAAATGCTAGTAAAACTGTCATTTATTTTTCATAGCCATTGTTCACACTTGTGGTATGGCTCTCTTGGTTCTTTCGATCCAGACCAAAATAAGAAAATGACATTGTTAAAACCAAATCTAAAAATATGGCATGTATTTCCCTTTTCAAACAATGACCAAAACAATGCTGTGAGCTGGACTGAATGTGCTTGTTGTGTGTTAATGTGATGGTATTTGTTTTTATCAGCTGAGAACGTTTGGTTTGAACACTCTTGGTTTGCTTTTTTTTGGTGCACAGCAAAGGAATTAAAAAAAAAAATCTAATCAAGTGTTTAAACTGCCAAGCCTTAAAAATGACAGGATAAAAAATATTATGTAAGCAAGGACTGAACATAATTTTCTTTTGTGGTCAGGACCAAAAGAACAGAACTATGTAGTTGCTGATAAATCACCAAAGAAAGTGTCAAAAAGTGTCTACAAATTCTTGTAGAGATTGTTGTAATGTCACCTAGGTAAATGTAAAACACACTTCTATCGCTTCTGACATTTTCCCAGCATCCAGCGCGGCGAATATGCATTAGCTAATTAACCTATCAGATAAGGTTAAGAGAATTTCAGAGCATGCCGCAGGTAATTGCCATCAAAGGAGCGGAGGAGCATCATCAAAGGTTATGTGTGCAACAGTGTGTGTGTATGGAAGCACAATTTCAAGTTCTCCTATACATTTGTATGTTGATGCATATGGAAGAGCAAATGATGTGTTTTGCATTCACGTCTTAAGGTGTGTAGGTGGCCGGCTTTTAAATATTAGTTAATGTAACACTCACATGCACATAACATCAACATAATATTCATGCATGTCTGCAGGCCTGCGGTATGTCATTAGCCTTATTTGCGTGCACAGAGCAGAAAGCCGTCGGATTGGGTGAATGTAGGTTATCACTCAGGCAGACCTAATTCCCTGGAGCCCCCCTTTAGCTTTCCACTGTCAGGATCCTCCCTCTGGGAAGACACTGGAAGATAGTGGGGGGCAGGATGGGGGGGGAGAGAAAATGCTCTACATCCTTTCCTAATTACTCCAGACTGCTCTGGTTAGCCTACCTGGGTCTCATTAAAAACAAAGTTTGAGTGCTTCCTCACTCCCCTTTCTGGATTCGTAAATACTGCTCTCATTAGGATGCTAAAGTATGACAACCGAGAGCCAATTATCACTAATCTATTCCAATGAATGATTGAGCAATGATTAGCTGAGAATGAAAACAGAAGTGTGTTTAATCAACAAGGGAATAGCCAACTAAAAATAATGCATTTGCGAACAACTTCAGTGGGTATAGAATAGCGTTTTATCTTATCACCTATTTGTTGGTCCCAGATTGGCCCTTGGTGAAGTCAGGACTAGGGGCCCCTATATTAGGGTGGAGGCACTCTGAGCATTATGAAGAAATGTTTTACATGAGCAGTTTAGTGGCTCTTTTGTCTGTGTGTGTAGTGGTGTGTGTGTGTGTGTGTTCCAGGTCAGAGTTGTGTGTGGATAGAGAGATGTCCTGGGCAGATGGCTACTGTCCCTCTGGGCGGTCTACTGGAGACCCAGTGGAACGGACTGATTCTGTACCATCTGGACCACACAGCACACAGGAGAGCAGACCAGAAAGACCCAATGTCACTGACGAGGGCTTTGTACTTACAGTACAAGTGTCTCCAGGTGTAGTACAAATGTATGGCAAATGGAAGATGTAAGAACATTTAGTTTTTTAGTGAACCACATTGCATATCATTAATACTATACATATTAATATATATTATATAATATTATATACATATTATATAGCGTACTATAATTTTTTTTTTTGCCAAATGCAAGTTTTTGACCATTTCTTGGCTGACCTCTGATTCAATGTCATATGTGACATGTCAATGTTTGAAATGTAGCTATTTTAAGAAATTATTACGTATTAACTTAATAATTGACATAAATATAACGTTCTTTTTTGATCTTTATTGTGAAAACATCAATAGTTGTTGCTTCATAAAATGACTTATCCTTCCTTCTTTTAACTTGTAATCATTAGGTTGGAAGTTATCGGAGCATATTCTGAATTAAAAAAGAGATGAAGGATGAAGATCATTTGTGGAGAATTCATGATAGATTATTCGCAAGTCTCTGATGCATGTAATCTTACCACTTTATCCCAAGTAGACACATATCTGTGGCATTTTAAGTGTTATATACAATGTTACACAATAATGCCAAGCCAACTAGTTTTCTTGTTTGTTTTGTTTTTTGTTGTAAACAGTGTAGTAATGCTGCATGTAAATGGGGTGGGGTTGTAAATACTTGACAAATGCATTCACAGTTTTTGAACCTTATTTTGTTTATTATTCTATTGATAAGCGTAACAATAGAAAAATAACAAACAATGTTTAGCGTCTAACACCTTTTCCATGAAAAACATCAGTTCAAATAGTAATAATAAGTGAAGTCATTTTAACATTACACAGGAGCCATGTGCTACCCACTGGCAGGTAAAAGCTGCTGCTCTCTCTCTTGGCAGTTGCTGAGGGATTGAGACGCACTGATCAATGTTTCCACACGTACGTGACAAACCAATGGTGGCATGCAACAAGGTGTGACCTAAAGAGAAAGGTAAAGGTAATGCAAAAATGCATACAATTAATGACGGCTGTAGAAAGCAAAAGCCGAATTCTGGACATTCTAGGAGTTATAAAAATCCTGACGTTTGCATTTTTTTAATCCCAAAAAGGTGATATGGTCACCCTATTTTTATGTTCCACTACAACACTATCTGCACTAATATCGCCAAAGCAGAACTAGCATTACCGTGGAAAAGCTTTAATTGAAAAGTGAATTTTTAAGGATGAAGTATGTGAATAGAAAAATTTGGTTAAGTAGGGCAGGCAAGTTTTCTCTTTAGTTGTGAACTACACTATCTTATCTTTCTCAGACACACCCATTACTTCACTCATCCATCTTCAGCTCAGCGTCATCTCTCTATTTCTTCTCCTCCGAACAAACCACGGATCAATAGAGCTTCTCTCACCCATTAGTCTCCATGCAGGTTAATGCTGCATTATTATGTCTACACTCCATATCTCACCTGCTTCTTTTATTTTTTGTTTTAGTTAGGAGTACCTTTTGTCACTGGCCATCATTCTTTGATCACGATCCATTCATCACAGTTCATGAAGAATTCATTCTCATCATCTTGGTCATCTCTGCAAATGAAACGGAGGGTGTGTGTGTGTGTGTAAGTGCGCACATTTCTCCACTTCTGTTTTATTTTCCTCCTCCTACTTCCTTTCTCTCTCACGGCTATACCTGCCTCTCTCTTTTCCCCAGCCCTACATCCTTCATTTACTTTAAAACAGACACTCTCCTCCTTCCAAAGCTCCATCCTCTAATCCTGTTAGAAGGATGGGCTTTGATCTCCAGTGAGTGATCATGTTTCTGGTGTGAAGAGAGAGAGTAGAAGTGAGAAGTAGTGCCACACAGATTAAAGAGGAATATGCATCAGTTTTGACGTTCCTTCACTACCTGCATCAGAAGTGACTGCGCTATTGGGACAGAGAAGTTATGATCATTTAATGTAGGCTATAAATCAGACGCTGAGCCGCACTGAGGAATACAATCAAAAATGTGATACAATAATCTTAATTTGCCATCCGTAAGTGATATGCAATGCATTTGTGACCGAAATGATCACATTGGGATTGGAAACACAATGTTTTTAGTTGCTTGAAATGTGTCTATTAATATTGCAATATAATGATGACATATGACGAAAATCAAATGATGCAAGACGTTCAGGCAGACATTATAAAAGCATTAGCACTCCTTTCTGTGAATATAGGTTGTTGCGCGTAATACACAACCTAATATGAATCCATCATGTGTCCAGCTGAAATTGATTTAATTCTCGCCTTACTCTGCTCATTGTTCTGTGCAACCTACAAATCAAGTCTTGCGGTAAATGTCTTTGTATGGAAAAGGTAAGCCTTAAGATGCCGCGGCTTACGTGTTTGTTTGTGTTCATTAGAGGGATGATGGGAGAAATCTAAATCAGACAGGCAGGAGGCTGTTGCATACAATACACCACATGCAGTTACATATTTCTTTTTTTTATTTTATTTAGGCACCAATAATCATAACGCTGGGACGACGCTTTCTGTCGTACAAATACTATTCACGGCTTAGTTTCGCTAAAGCCACAAACAGATACACACTATCACAGTGGCAGGAGAATATTCAGAACTGGAAAATGCTACCAGACACTTGTGAACCACAAAGAATGTGTTGAATGAAGCCCAAAGTATACTTGGTTTTTATGTGTACGCTATGGTATACGCACAGTGTGCTAGACTTTCAGACTTTACTACATGTGTGATAATATACTTGTAGCTCGAACATGTGCTTTGAATTAGAGATGCACCGATATGAAAATTTTTAGCCAATATTGATAACCCTTCATATTTGGAAGCCAATAACCTATGTATAGACTAATAAATATGTACCTTGATTTGCATGTTTCTGGGTCTGATTACAAACACTAAGGCTATTATAGCACTGCCAATATCATGCAGATATGACTATCAATAATTAAATCATGCATTCCATTCTGATTTCTTGAGGAAAGTAACTATTTTAAGTATTGGCAGAAAAGTGGCTATTTTGAAGGAATTTACAGTATTTTGTTTGCATGAAAACATATACAATTTTTTTTAAAAAGGAGGCATTCCTCCAAACCTCACCCCTAAACCCAAATGTCATTGGGGGATGAGCAAATTGTACTAAAATATACAAATTGCCATGAGATTGTGTTGTGCATTCCTACTTTGAATTACTTTTGCAATACTTATATTGTACACAAGGTGTATTGGAGTACCAATATAATTGAATAACAATTTCAAATACTAAAGACGGCCAAAACAATAAAAACTGTGTGTATTTTTAAGGAGACTCTAAAGGAGTAAAGAAACAATTTGAGCAGTCATAACAACGAAAGTATTAAGCATACTTTGAAAAGCTGTGCATTCAACTTTTTTTTTTCCAAGCGTACACAAACTAAGTATACTATGAGCCTAAGGCCTAAAGTCTGAAATATTAAACCAATTCAAATGGTTTGGCTATGTTTAAACAATCAATCACTTTAAACATAATAAGAGCACATTTTAAACAAAACATTTCTTTTCGTTCCCATTTTAAGGTTTAATCAGCCTTAAGCCAAGAGCAATCCACCAAAAGACAAGTTTCACAATGAACACATTTAAGGGGCAATTTCAACAAGACAAGCAGTCAGTTTGATGACTGCAAAGATCAACATTATTGACTTTGGGTTATCTAAAATATGAATTCAACCGTGAAAGACAAAATTAAACGGTGCTTTGGGATTTGCAGCTTGCTTTGTGCCAAGAATGTAATGTTAGGGAACTTTATCAGTTCATTTTACACAGCACCCGTTCAAGGAGATGACAGAACAATGTTTATAGAACGTACACCACTGAAAGGTTTGAACACACGAACACATTTTTTAATCATCACTTACCCCATATTTCTTTTTTAAACAGAAATCAATTATGATACAGCAGAAATAGAATAATGTAGTGAGCTACACATTCAAGTTGTCCTAAACTTAATAAACTGTTTTAAAACATCCCTTTTTTACAATATGTCATTTTCTAGAAAATTTGAAGACAGCCCAAAACTTGCAGACTAGAAATCCAAATTAGGGTTAAAAATAATATTATCATATACTTTATATTCAAACTATTGTCATCCTTTGAGCTCAGGGAATACTCTTCTCAAACTTCAGATGGTTAATAAGGCGCTGACATACCAAGACAATTGTCACCAGCATTTGAAAACCTCCAATGGCCAACTTTGGGCCATCACTGAATGTAATTCAGATTATTATTTTGTGGTTTTTCGCGCCAATGACACTAGTTGAACACCATCAGGAAGGGTTTTAAAGGGATAGTTCACTCAAAACTGAAAATTCTGTCATCATTTACTCGCCCTTTACTTGTTCCAAACTTTGACGAGTTTCTTTTTTCTGTTGAACACAAAAGATATTTTCAAGAAAGCTGGAAACCTGTAATCATTGACTTCCATAGTAGGAAAAAAAAATACTATGGAGGTCAATGGTTACAATTGGTTCTTCAAAATATCTTCTTTTGTGTTCAACAGAATAAGAGAGAGAGGAAGAACTCTGATTGGATGTACAATTTAGCGAATCAGCCACTGCATAAAAAGCAAAAGTGATTAAAGTCAGAGCGCTGTTCTAATCCTGTCATCATCTTACCTATATCAATATGCAAATATATTTCTGGGGCGACACAGTGGCTCAGTGGTTAGCACTGTCGCCTCACAGCAAGAAGGTCGCTGGTTTGAGGCCAGTTGGCATTTCTTTGTGGAGTTTGCATGTTCTCCCCGTGTTCGCGTGGTTTTCCTCCGGGTGCTCCCACAGTGCAAAGTAATGCGGTATAGATGAATTGAATAAACTAAATTGCCCTGTGTAAAACATATGCTGGATAAGCTGGCAGTTCATTCCGCTGTGGCGACCCCTGATGAATAAAGGGACTAAGTCAAAGGAAAATAAATGAATGAAATATATTTATAAAAACATGAGCCATCTGAAATTAAGAAAGTGATTAATTGAACATTATTCATATTGAAAAAGATAAAGCAAGAGCCACTTTGTTTGAATTCATGCAATGTACCTTTTTTGAATAATGAATATAGACTACTGATGTAGACAGTTGTTTTGTATAATTCAGACCAGTGACTGCTAGTTGGCTGTAGTCAATGTGTTCAGGTGACAATATAGTTAGCTTTCATCACCCCTAATTCTCTAGCATGGTGTGTCAGGGCTCTTGAAGGAGATCCCATGTTTGCTGGGCAGTGTCGGCTGTTTAGACCAAACGTCCATTTCTTTAAATTTTAAAAGGTTTTGTTTTGTAAAGAAATTCCCATGTAGTGGTCTTTTATATATGGTGAATAAATGTTTACTTTAAAACATTTTGCATTGGCCTTTAGACATATTCTGCCAAGTGTGCTCAAACCTTTGATAGTGTAGTCGAAGCTGCAGGTTGGCTTAAAACATTAAGACATTGTAACAGTTAAATATATCTCATCATTAATTTCTAAATATATATTCTCAATATACAGCTGCATATAGTATTTTTATATATATATATATATATATATGTGTGTAATTTATCTATACAAGTATACATATATAACAATAGGTAGTTGTTTTAAAAACATTCTTTTACCCTTTTTAATGAACGGAAACACGTGCTTGAACAGACTGATAATATAAATCACCACACATTTCACCATGGAAAAATAGTTTAAATATATAGCATTTCCATCCAAAAACACAACACACAATATTTATGACACAACCATACACACGTTCATACTGAATCTAACAGATAAAGATCAACCAAATGGAGTTATTTTCTAAGGGATATTTTAAGTCCTTATTTTTGGACCTCCCCTGCTGAAAAGTGACTCTCAGCAGAGGAAATAGTTATTTTTGAAACTATGTGTTTATCTATATGTGTTTGTGAAATGTCACTGATTATTGGTGTTACTTACAATGTTCTCTGACATGTTATTTCAAGCATGCTAATCATGCCCCATTTGTATTCAGTCTATTGCAAATTTTCAATTTGGCAGAGCAGCAATGTGTTTTTGATGAGCATTTGTTAGTCTGTTTCACCTGACTCACTCAACTGAAGCAGTCACTAACACACTACTTCTCCAGAAAATAATATGATTATCATCCTTGCGGGCATTTATTTTATATCTGCACCTGTGCTATGGACTGAATTTGAGATTTGAGATGAAAATTTTATGAATATATAAAGTTGTAATGCATAACACATAATAACGCTAACGAAGAAAAAAAAAAAAAAACAGCAAACATGAAACAAATAAACATCTTGAAATTCAAGCATTACAACATTTTTGAGCATTACAAAACATCAACAACTTAAAAATAAGTCTAGTAGTGATTTTTTTTTTTTTGCATTAATGTCACCGCATCCTGCACAAACCACATAGTTGACAAGTGGATCAAATAATAAATTACCCAATTTACAGTTAATTTGGCCCATCAGTAGGCAAGTTCTCCCCTTTAAAGTCCAGGACATCCCAAAGAAGGGTGGGACTTTCGCAGTTGTGCTGTGCCCTCCAATGCTCAATAACTTCTTGTTTCTTATTAAACACCTTACTGCAAAGGATGCAGTTAAAGTGAGATCCCACCCTCAGGGATATACCTTTACTCAGACCCTTACCTATCGCCATCTTTTCTTCTTTTTCCTCCTCCTCCTCCTCCTCCTCCTCTTCAGGACTCTCTTGATGGTTAGAATGGAGATGGTGTTTGAACTTGGAAAAGGAGAAAAACTCCTCGTTGCAGGTGCCGCAGTGCACAAGATTCCGTTTCTCATTGAGCTGCCTCCAGTAATGTGCTGCATGTTTGACCAGTTCATCCTCAGCTTCCCGGCCCACGTGCATGGCCCCATCCCTCAGTCGCACCTGGACCTCCTCCCCATGGACGTACAACAAATGCAGCTTCATGTCAGCAAAGGTAGGTGTGATAGCCTGGCAGCGCCCACACTTAATTTGGAGCTCGACTGGGTCAACGCGCTGTTCTGAGGCTTGATCGTCAACTTCTGAAGACCTGCAGGATGAGAAATATTTGCAGTCAAACTAAAAATGATTCAGAAACCAGATAAATTTTTTTACATTTGAAGTAAAAAAGACAAGACTAGGTGTAGCTGAATAGTTTTAGGACAACTTTGATGAAATGTAATCTACTTCAAATGTTGACTAGTGGGTGCAGGACACTATATATATATATATATATATATGTTCATTTATGTAAGTGAGGATTGCAAAATAAAGTAAACTGTGACATATTATAATAATAATTATATTATAATAATTCTTCATACAGCGGACTAAGGCTGTGTTTATGTGGGTGCATTTTCATTTTAAAGTGGCATTTTAGAATGAAAATGCTCCAGACTGGCATTTGATTTCATCCACACCATAGAGCCTAAACGAATGATACGTGACAATTCATGCTCAATAGGCATGCGCATATTTTACATCCATTCTTGCAGTCTAAAGGTTGTGTAATGGTCGTTTTAGAGGGGTTTGATGAATCAGAGAAAGATATGCAATAGTCCAGAATACCAAAGTGATTGTGGATAGCCACGTTTCCTAGTTTGCATTTCAGTCATTTTATACAGAAATGGAACACTAAAATGGGGTCTTCAATGTTTTCAAAATGCTCTGTTTTCATGGGTCGAAACTACCGGAATAGGGTGGACACCAGGAGTAACCATAACAAAATGTGTGTGTTAAAAAAAACAAACAAACAAACAAACAAACAAAAAAACTCCCAGTGTAAAACAACACCAAAAAACCTACAGGAACTGAAAAACCAGCTGCATCATGCCTGGGGAATTCAGGTTTGAATGACACTATAATCTAGGCTAATGGTGGCCCAACAAATTATTAAAAGTTGAGTAGATATTGGCATACTAACAGTTACCTGAATCATACTATACATTTCTATCAAAGTTATCTGACATTATCAAGATTAATTTTTTCTGACAGTTTAACTCTGAATAACTGGATTCTTCTGAGTCATATTTCTGAGTCATATTTTAGTACCATTTTATAAACTCTAGGGAATAAACTGTGGTCAAGTGAGAAACGTTGAAGGTGTCTGAATAAAGCTTTAGAAGGAATCAACGTCTAAATGTAAATATTTATTACTTACTCTTCAACTGAAATGCTTTCTTCATGTTGACTGATGGACGGCTCAACGGTAAGTATTACCCGGTGCACCTCTCTTAAGTGGCTGAAGTAGACACCAACATAGCCAAAAGATTTCTCACAGAATTCACAGCAAAGGCTCTTCCGGGGTTTGCTTTCTGCATGGTGGAGTTTCATATGAGTGCTGAGACTGCCTGAGTGAGCATAGGCCTTTCTGCACACTGGGCAGACATAGGGCCGGAGGTTACTGTGGCTGTTCATGTGGCTCTGCAAGTGATGTTTGAACTGGAAACACCTGTTGCAGGTAGGACATCGGTGCAGGGGACGACTTGACGTGTAAATTACTCCACTGTTAACTTTACAATCAACCACAGGCTGCCGATCAGTAGCTTGTGAAGACTGTGGTGCGCTCAGTGTTTTCCCTGATATTTGCTGCCCTAATAAGAGATCCTGATCAGGGTTATCTGATGCGGACAAGGAAGGAAGGGGTACAAGTTGCGGAATAGTTGTTTCCATTACTAGAACAGGCTTGGGACGAATACTTCGATACTTTTTGGATATATCAAGCAACTTCTGCTGAGAGGCAGAATTCTGCACACCAGGTGGAGGTTTCTCAGGCACCCTCCTCCTGAAAAACGACAAGGATCTTTTCTTTCTGGCCTCGAAGGCTAAAATGTCCTCCATTGTCTTTCTCTTCCTCCCTGGTTTTTTGCCTGGAGGTTTCTTGAACTGGGTGTTATTGAGGTCCTGGCTAAGGTTTTCGGTTTTAACTTTATTATCTATGGACTTGATTTTGTTGTCAGCAGGACTTTTCGGGCTGCTTTTGGCCCTAGTTACAGTCTGCTTGTCTGAGAATGGGGTGCTGGCAAGGCTGGTTGGTGCCAGGAGGGAGTTCTTCACCTTGGCATAGGGTAGGATGGGCAGCTTGCCCTTGGGTGGAGATGGAATGATCTGAACAGCTTTGCTAAAGATAGTGGGAGAGAGGACTGTGATGGCACTGCCAGCCGAGGCTGGACACTCTAATTGTGCTTTAACTGGTGAGATTTTCTTGACAGAAGCAACAAGGGAGGTTCCTGAAGGGTAAGGCTGGTTTTTGAGTGGACCAACATCGCTTTTTTGTTCCACTTTTTGATCCACATGTGAAGCTGGGAGCAGGGGTGCAATGCTGATATCAGATGAAGCAGGAGTGTCAGTCAAAACTAGCTGCTCAGACAGTGGCTCTGAACTCTGTTCTGTTTTCAAAGCAGATGATTGAGCTTGTGTGGTTGCGGAAACCTTGGTTGGACTCTGAATCTTGTTACTGCCTTTTTCTGGAGCGCTTTTGCTTCTCACCGGTTGGTACCTAGGAATAGGCAGCTTAAGGTTCTTCTGGATTGGCTGTTGCTGTTGTGTCTGAGGTAAGGCCACCAATGAGAAGGTCCCCTCTTGTCCAGCCACCTGCATGAGTGCATAGTTCTGGGCAGAGACCAAGATGGATTTGGGGCTGACAGCCGTGGATGCTTCTGGAAGGGCTGAGGGTGGTTGGCAGGACAAAACAGCAGATGATGGAACCACTGCTGGGGCTTTGGGGGCAATGCTGCGAAACTGGAGACCCTTCATTTGGGAGTGGATCCGTGCATCACCTGTCAAAACAAGATAAGATAATGCCTTGAATTTGTAATTTAAGAAAATAAGTATATGTAACAAAGTGAATAAAAAAAGGTTTGAACCTGTTCTCTTTTCATTCATGTTCTTCATCTCACAAACACAAGTACCAATTCACCCTGAGGCAAAGGTTTGATCCTCCTTTGATTCAAGCTCAGAATACTGCTCTTGTTCACGCTGCAGCTCACTAAGTCTTATACATCTTTATGATTCCAATACACACACATACTCACACAACTGAAATAGTAGTAAATGTCCTTTAATACATAAAAGAAGAATGCTTTATAAAATCTTATAGTACAAACTTTATTACTTGAACAGGAATAACCATTAAACAACCAACCTCAAAACAAGTCACAACTGTCAAACATATTAGATGACATGACAAATAACAAATTGGACAAATATGGAAAAAAGGTAGGTTTACAGTTACTAATTTGCCAGACACAATCATCCATACAGCCCTACAGTGCATCCAAGATTTATCAGGTTTCTTTGGAAATCAAACCAGTGACATTACTAAGCTCCACAATTACTCCAAGCTGCACACATTTCTTCATAACTATTTGACAAATGAGGAAAGCTTTGGTACAGTTTTGATTAAATACAATGTGATGGTGACTAAACTAAAACATTACGCAGGAAGAAAGTGTAAAAAGAGCAGTTAGATGAAAGTGAAAAAAAAAAAGTGAAAATTAACAGATGAAGTGAAATGGTTTTGCAGAAGTCTGTATTTACAAAAAAGTGTGACTAATAAACCTATGTAGGCCACAATAGAAATAACTAGGTTAAAAACAGAACGGTCATAAAGATTTGGACTTCCACCAAGCCTAAAAGTGGAAGATGAGAAATTTTGAAGGGGAGGAGAGTACTCTATTTTAGGTGCAAGAAATGGGGACTTATTTTTAGCCACAGAAATGTTCATGAAGGAAAAGAAGAGCATCACGGACCAATTAGCAGGATGAAAGGTGAGGAGTTCAAAGGTGAGATCTGCTGTTTATGCTAGAAGAAGGTTACGCTCCGGCCACCGCGTATATCTGTGTGCGGGTCTGTTTTTTGTTGTAAGTACCAGATTGTGTTTGTGCAAATGAATTTAGAGTGCATATGTGTGTGTTTACACCCTAGCCATGCGTAAAGGAATGCAGGCCAGATGTTAGTCAATAGGTCATGGGACTCACCTGATAGGCTAATGTTACAAAACTGTCATCTAATTTTGCAGTTTAAATATTAGTGACTATGAATAGTATGAGCTGAATGGAACAAAACTGACATTTTGGTGACCACAACCGCAACATTATTACTATTTGACCCAAGCATCTCTATACTCACTCTGTGTGTGTGATTTCAGAGGGCTGGAACGGTGCTCTTGGGTTTTCATGTCTGCCACAGTGTCACTGAAGATCCTGTACAAAAAAAAAAAAACAAATACAGAGAACAGAACTGATCCTCTGCTGTGTAATTAACACAATAGATGCTTCAAATTACAGTGTTTAGAGGTGTCTGCCTGCGTTCAAACGATCACTTCCCCCCCAACTCTCTCTCACTATCTCGATCAAAACCAGAGGACATTCCAGATGTCACACAGGCTCAGATTAGAGTCAAGGCAAAGGCAGAAAAACAACAGGAGGGGAAGGATAGAAAGAGAGGGAGAGATGTTTAACTGAGGAGGAGGGGACAGTAAGCCAGGTGAGATGGAAACCAACTTGAATGTGTGTGTGTGTGGTGGTGGGACGAGGATGGTGGGGGGGTCTGTCATTTGGCCTGTACATGAAGGTCCTCATCTGTGGCAGTGAGATAGCAGCCTTGGAGTGTGTGTGTGTGTGTGTGTGTGTGTGTTGTGGGAGACTATATTTTAGGGAGGGGTTTGTCCAGTACCCTGTAGGACTGAAAGGAGATGAAAGGAAGGGATCTGCAGGAGATAAGAGAGGTGAACACACACACAGACACATGGCCATTCTGGCTGGAACATACATATCCAGCGGCCATGAGCTTCGACTGTTACAGATCCACACACACATACACAGCACATCTGTCATATCTCTATGCCTCTAAAAACTTCCCAATCTATCTTGTTTGCACAAGTCCATCATACCATATTTTTGCTTGCTTAATCAAGCCTGTGTTGGCTAATTCCCCTGTTGTTCTGGGCAAGCTGTGAAGTCGTTAACATGTGTGAAAATAAACAAAATAGGGAAAAGTTGAAGAGAAAAAAAACTGCACAAGCTAAACATTTTTAGCCAAGTTACAAGAGAAAGTTCAATGGGAATTTTCCTTCTCAAAGAGAAAGTCTACTGATCTGTTTGATATGACAACACAAAGAGTGTTATTTGACGGATTTACCCCTAAGGAAGCATTATTTGATCTGTTAGTGGTCCAAAAACTCATTTTAAAGCACAAGTCAAACACTGAAAAAGTGCCTTGACACCAGTCTATTAATAATCAAACAGCAAATGACAAATGCGTTTAAATGCAGAAGTAGTGACTTTTTTTTCTTGTGAAGTGCATCAGAACGGAAAGGAATATTAAAAAATATTTTAAGGCAGTGACTTGGTTCTATCATTTGGTTGTAAACTGGATGGAGGCAAATATGGATGTGAGAAAGGGGTGGAGTTTAAGACAACAAAATGATTGAAGATATCTAGCAGACAGAAGTCAGAACAATTGATTATTATAATTGAATTAAAATGAGAAAAATTATGTGCATGGATAAATTACTCTCAATTTTTGTCACACCAACTTTCTTTTTGCTGTTTCATTGATATTGTCCTTTAGTTCTTATCAAGAGGTTAGACTATCTTATTGTTGTTTGGATGTATACAAGTGTGTGTGTTTAAATGAAAGGCCAGTTCTCTCTCTCAGAAGGGGATACCTTTTTAGAGATACATATCTATATAATTACATGTATCTTTTGATTCCTTGTTCAGAGAAGACTGTGCTTTACAGCCAGCTAACAGACGCACAGTTTTTGCACGCACGCACGTACACACACACACACACACCTGCTGTATCTTATCTTGTGATGACCACAGCAACAAAATATCAACCAGAGGAAATGAAAACACAAACATGCCAATACATCCCAACACCCCATGTACATGTGCCTGTAAAAAGACTGTGCTCCTCTGGAACAATACAACAGATGTTAAAACATGTCAGTCAACTAGAGGAACGCAACAATAGAACCACGTGAAATAATATCAACTCTGCATAACACACGCACAAACACACTCTTGAGTAATTAGCTGTCACCTGAGCCAATCAATGTGGAAGGGGAAAAATCTATTCCAATTTCAAAACTACAGGCTTGCCCGTACACGCAGATGTGGACTGATCAATAAGAAAAGCATCCCACATCAGAAAGATGAGAGAATACAGAACCAAAATCTCCTCTCTGACTCAACCATTTCAATGTAAATCACTACATGCATAAAGCAATCGCTCCCATAAATGCTGTGAAAAAGGAATACATTTTGCAGCATAACCTGGCAGCTTTTTCCAAACGATGAAAGTAAATGGAAATGAGGACTGTCAAGCTTCAAAAAGAACAAAAACAAAAAGCAACAACAAAATGTCATAGTCAGTATGATTGTGAAATACATACGTTTCAAGCTTTCTGAGGAAAAAGAATCACGTGATTTTTTTGTGTGTGTGAGCGAGCAGAATTAAGTTAGTCAGTAGCTTTCAAATCTGAATTACTTATGCTTGCATTCAAATGTAATGTAAAAATGATGCAACACCATGATGTCACAGCTAAAAGCAACCCAGGCTCATTACGGATACCTACCCAGGTCTGCATTTCTGGGTACAGCAAAATACGTAACTGGAGGGAGATCTGTTTGCAGTTTTTGTTTCGTTTCGCGTCCTTTTCTCGCACAAATCCACTAGAGGGCGCAATATACACTTTAGCTGACCAAGCCCAGCTTGCTGTCGACTGACTGACTGACTGACAAAGTTTTGAGAATTACATAAATATTGGAAATTTGAAAAGTTGCTGCTTAAGTTTTTATAATAGCAATTTGCATATACTCCAGAATGTTATGAAGAGTGATCAAATGAATTGCATAGTCCTTCTTTGCCATGAAAATTTACTTAATCCTGAAAAAAACTTTCCACTGCATTTCATTGCTGTCATTAAAGGACCTGCTGAGATCATTTCAGTAATCGTCTTGTTAACTCAGATGAGAATGTTGACGAGCACAAGGCTGGAGATCATTATGTCAGGCTGATTGGGTTAGAATGGCAGACTTGACATGTTAAAAGGAGGGTGATGCTTGAAATCATTGTTCTTCCATTGTTAACCATGGTGACCTGCAAATTAAAGCGTGCAGCCATCATTGCGTTGCATAAAAATGGCTTCACAGGCAAGGATATTGTGGCTACTAAGATTGCACCTAAATCAACAATTTATAGGATCATCAAGAACTTCAAGGAAAGAGGTTCAATTCTTGTTAAGAAGGCTTCAGGGCGCCCAAGAAAGTCCAGCAAGCGCCAGGATCGTCTCCTAAAGAGGATTTAGCTGCGGGATCAAAGTGCCACCAGTGCAGAGCTTGCTCAGGAATGGCAGCAGGCAGGTGTGAGCGCATCTGCACGCACAGTGAGGCGAAGACTTTTGGAAGATGGCCTGGTGTCAAGAAGGGCAGCAAAGAAGCCACTTCTCTCCAAAAACAACATCACAGACAGATTGATCTTCTGCAAAAAGTATGGCGAATGGACTGCTGAGGACTGGGGCAAAGTCATTCTCAGATGAAGCCCCTTTCAGATTGTTTGGGGCATCTGGAAAAAGGCTTGTCTGGAGAAGAAAAGGTGAGCGCTACCATCAGTCCTCTGTCATGCCAACAGTAAAGCATACTGAGACCATTCATGTGTGGGGTTGCTTCTCATCCAAGGGAGTGGGCTCACTCACAATTTTGCCCAAAAACACAGCCATGAATAAAGAATGGCACCAAAACACCCTCCAACATCAACTTCTTCCAACAATCCAACAACAGTTTGGTAAAGAACAATGCATTTTCCAGCACGATGGAGCACCGTGCCGCAAGGCAAAAGTGAGATCTAAGTGGCTCGGGGACCAAAGCGTTGAAATTTTGGGTCCATGGCCGGGAAACTCCCCAGATCTTAATCCCATTGAGGACTTGTGGTCAATCCTCAAGAGGCGGGTGGACAAACAAAAACCCACTAATTCTGGCAAACTCCAAGAAGTGATTATGAAAGAATGGGTTGCTATCAGTCAGGATTTGGCCCAGAAGTTGATTGAGAGCATGCCCAGTCGAATTGCAGAGGTCCTGAAAAAGAAGGGCCAACACTGCAAATACTGACTCTTTGCATAAATGTCATGTAATTGTCGATAAAAGCCTTTGAAACGTATAAAGTGCTTGTAATTATATTTCAGTACATCACAGAAACAACTGAAACAAAGATCTAAAAGCAGTTTAGTAGCAAACTTTGTGAAAACTAATATTTGTGTCATTCTCAAAACTTTTGGCCACGACTGTACATGGTGTCTTTTCTTTTTCTTTTCAAGCTGAAAAATACTTCATAAGGCAAAAATAAATAATACAAAATAAAAAAAAATTCGATAAAACATTATTTTTTTTAAATTATATCTTTGAAGCCATATTTTACTGCAAAATAATATTTGCAGTAAACATGTCTGGATGCTCCAGGAAAAGGAGGTTGAAGATTTCATGGAAATGTTGCAGGACTCAAAAGATAACGATGCGTCATAATTTCTCATGGCAGTGATTTTTTTTTTCTTGAAAACACTGTGGTGAGAAGCCTCATTTCCGCAGAGCCGACCAGACAGGATGCTGTAAATCAAGGTATTGAACTTTGACCCATGGAATGCAGTCGCCAAGGGCAACTCAGTGTGTGTCACCTCTACGGTGAAGTGTTGGAGAGGAAGTGACTGCGACAGTCAAAAAGACTCTGAGCACTTGGGTTGATGTTGCATGAACGTCCACAGTCGGAGGGGGCCAAGTGCTACAATTATGAATTTAGATGGGTCATTTCAGCTTATTAGCTTCTTAAATAAAGGAGTGAAAATGCATAGGCAGCGCAGAAGATCTGTCTTCGAATAATGGCAGTCACCCAGATGAAGCGATCAGCGGATTTATGAACAAGGCCAAGAAACCGTAATGAAAGTGTGAGACACTGTGACCAGAGGCTAAGTCTACGTGAGTCACCTTATAGAACCTTTAAATGACCTTTTGCTGTTTGGTGTGACATTTGTGTTCATTAAGTAGGTCACAGGAGTAGAGAAGACTGTAACACTCCACCTTCAGCCAACTCCCAACATCCCTCCCTCATTTCATCATTATGCCCTCATTTCCAAATTTCTCTGCACTTTTTTTTCCCTCTTTGCTTCTCTGTATCAGGGTTGTGTGTTATCAATGCTACATTCATTAGTTAGCATTATTTTTTGAAAGATTTCCCCACCATGATAAGATATCTCGTCAATTAACAGACAAAGCTTCACAGCCATTGACGAATTATTATGGTGATCTATGTTTTAGGTAATATTACAGTAAGGGAAGCCCTAGCACATATCCTGAATAAGTTATGGGACTTCTGGGAGTGAAAAATAAGACAATGAGAAAAACTGTAGATCAGATCGCATGCAAAAATGAAGAGTTATACAGCTTTCCTTTGGCTTATTCGCTTCTTTATCATGGCTCGCCACAGTGAAATGATCTACCGCTGTCAATCTGGATGAGGTTTTGTGTGTACGTGTTTTTGTGCCATATCAGGACACAAATCTGTATAATGACATAGGTATGACACAGGAATTACAAAAAGGTGGTGAAATATGAGGACATTGCTGATGTCCTCATTTCTCAAAAAGCGTATAAATCACACAGAATGAGTTTTTTTCAGAAAGTAAAACTGTACACAGTTTCCTGTGAGGGTTGGGTTTAGGGGTAGGGCAATAGAAAATACCATTTGTACAGTATATATGTGTGAGCAAGCACACATGCACATACACATATGGCCTGTCCACTTGTGTTCACGTTTTCTTTACAGCCTTATTTCATCATGGACGTTCAGTGAGACACGAGTACTATTGAATAAACAAATCAAAGTAATGTCAAACAAGTGAGCAGAAAGGAAACTATTTTGATCATAATCAGTGTTTCAAATACCTTGTTACTTCTCACAACAGATCGTATACAGGTCAGTGGGAAGAGAGTGGAGATTTGTGTGTGCGCGCGCGCTTTTTGTATGTTTATCGCATTTTATACTACTTCTGATAATTACTACTTTGGTCAAATTTATTAAAACTTAATAGTTATAGTTATCATTCATGGTGTGAAGATAACAGAAACCCTAAAAAGATAACTGGAACAAAAGAGAGGAAAACCATGCAAGGAAGGCCAACTATACAGGAAGATAAAGAAAGAAGAAGATCTGATTCTGCATCAAGTTTTTCCATCGTGATGGAGGGTGTGCTTAAAGATCTCTGTCTTCAGCTCTGTGTATAATATCAGAACAGAGAGGCCAGGGAAAAGGAGCCTGTTATAATATGCACATTTTTAATGCTAGAGAATATGAAACTGAGCATCAAAGCTTATGCAGATACTCCTGCCTCAGTACTTGTTCAGGTCTGGAGACCCTAGGGAGTGAACTCAGGTAGCTTTAAAGAAGTAATAAGAGGAGCAGCGATTATCCAGATAGGGGTAGAACCAAGAAGAAAGTCTGTCTGCACATAAACACAGCGTTCGAGTGTTTGGTGATCAACATTGCTTCTAAATCCACGGATGTGTATTCTCACTCTCTGCTCTTGAGGATAAAGAAATGGATCACCTAAAAACATTAAACTGGTCACCATTCACTTGTGTCATTTCAAACCTGTATGATTTTCTATTGTGGCACATGAAACATGTTTGGAAGGGTGTTAGCATTACTGTTTTCCAAATATAAGATAAAGAGCCATCAAAGTATTAGTAAAGCATCATAAAAATAGTCCATATGACTCTTTTGATGCCTTTGTGTGAGAAACAGATGAAGGATATTATGTTTTTCCTTTTTAAATTAGTTTTTATTTTGATACTATTTTGAAATTGGCTGTAAATTTCCGTTTAGTTTTAGTTCGTTTCATTGATGGTTCTGTTAGTTTTGTTTAGTTTACATTTTGTGGACACATTTCTGTTAGAGGTTTTATATATTTAGTTTCAGTTTTAGATTTAGTGATTCAGATTTAACAGAACACATCCAGTGTTGACCAAAGCAAAGTTTAGTGTTCGTGCAAACCTCTTAATGATGCAAATGAAATAAATAGTAAAAGTTTGAACAGACACTAAACCGAATAAATGAAAGTAAAAATTAAGACTTCCTCATATTAAAAAAAAGAACATACAGTTGAAGTCAAAATTATTCGTCCTCCTGTGAATTTTGTTTTCTTTTTAAAATAATTTCCCAAATGATGTTTAACAGAGCAAGAAATTTTTCACAGTAATTTTGATAATATTTTTTTTATCTTATTTGTTTTATTTCAGCTAAAATAAAATCAGTTTTTAATTATTTAAAAACCCTTTTAAAGTCAATATTATTAGCCACCTTAAGCAACATTTTTTTTTTGATTGTCTACAGAACAAAACATCATTATACAATGACTTGCCTAATTAACCTAGTTAAGGCTTTAAATTGCACTTTAAGCTGAATACTAGTATCTTGAAAAATATCTAGTAAAATATTATGTACTGTCATCATGGCAAAGATCAAAGAAATCAGTTATTAGACATTAGTTATTAAAACTATTATGTTTAGAAATGTTTAGAAAAAATATCTTATTTCTGTTAAACAGAAATCCGGGGAAAAATACACAGGGGGGCTAATAATTCAGCAGGGTTAATAATTCTAACTTCAACTGTATATAGTTAAACATTATACATGTATATAGTTAGAACTGATTTTAAGGTTATACAGAAAATATGAGTTTGTATATCATCATGCACTTGACTGATGTGTTTGTCTGTGAAAGCGCCATCTACAGACACTTTCATAATAGCCACAGCTCAGATTTTCCACCACAGAATGGCTGAAAAAATATTATTATTTATGCTAATTATTTTATTTCAGTTAGTTTTTCTGTGACACCTTAAAGTTTCATTTAATTTACATTTTACATTTACTGTTAGTTTTACATTTTTATTTCAGTTTTAGTCTTAGTTTACTAAAATAGCCTTGCAACAGACTAAAATGTACAAGTGGAATACAGCCCGCTAGCCATATAAGGTACTTCTACGGAGCTTTTTGCAATCTTTGGTGATCAACAACATTCAGTTACCTCATAAAAGAGCAACTTCAGCAATCAGATGAGTAAATTACGACAGAACTTTCATTTGTTGGTGAACTATGCCTTTAAGCTTCGGCACGCGGTTTCTCTCTGAAATCTCACAGGAATCACGCATATTGTGTTCAACAAAGGCCCCAGTTGTAAATCTAGACTTCAGAGCATATGTCATGTGATGGAGGAGCTGTCTCTCATTTTGCTGCCATAGAGAGGGTCTCTCTGATATAGCAGCTGTTTCTCTGATGAGTTGGAGAATCTGGGAAACATTGTCTGGCGAGATCAAAGTGAAGCGGGGCTGTAATTATCACGGTAACCAACAGTAAAGCTGTTAAATTAAGCAGGCTCAACCTTCAGTCTGTTAATGAGAAATTTCTCTCTTTCGCTCATTAGAGGAAGTATTTATGAGGCGAGTCAAAACCGCACACTGGGGTCTGGAGAGCTATTTATTGATTGAGGGCATTTATCATACCTAAACATTCCCTAAATAAAGAGTTACGCACTTACAACAGAACTAATCAGGTCAGCGCTGAAGAATCAGCTAAAACAAAAGTAGGAAAGTTCAAAATCCTTTAACACGGCAACTTCAGAGAAACATCCCGAGGTCCAATGTGTCTGAGAAAACTGTAACTATGTAAATACAAGGTTTGGTAGTGAAATCTGTTTGACAATGTGATGTGCAGCTTTAAAACATTTGCAAAAGCTTTGAAGAAAGTGCGAGTTGTGAAAATGTATTAAATATCATGTGCATTCTAAAGGAATATGCAGCAACATTTTTGAAAAGTTGACTGAAACAGCTGTCTATTTTATAACGAGGTCGATGGTAGCTGAGGGAGTTCCCAGTTCTCCTGAGACGCTCCAAAGGGGATTTTGTCAAGGCCTTGGTCTCTCGTTGACTGTAAACACAGGAAATATACAGCTGGATCCAGCACATAGTATTGCAGATTATGTACTGTACACTGTATATCACTGCAGCAGTTGCAGAGCTTTAACTGTTGGTTTCTGCCCAGCCCCTCCATCACTGTGATTGGACAGCTGGCTATAAAGTGACAGTGATGAGCGTTGTGTTTCAGCCAACATTCTTCCGCTCTCTGGGCCAAGAAAAAAAATGTCCAGTGTCTTTTTAAAACATAGAATTTTGACTGCAAAATAAAGCCAGATTAAAGAGAAAAAAAAGCTTTGGTGGAGTTACAAAATCAACATTAAGCTAAAATTGTAATTTTTTTTCCTTTGATTGTGACAGTATGGAGAACATTTGATGAGAAATTCTCACTTTTAACCCGTAGCTTTCATATTGGCTGTTTATTCAAATTTATAAAGCTTATATTAATGCCTTATTCTGATTATTTCACATCCCTTAATCCTACCCACTACCTAAACTTAACTTACACAGCAACCATTTATTAACCTTTAATAAACAGAAATTTATAAGTTTATTAGAGGGAGAAGTCATAGTTAATAGTGAATATGTGCTGCACATACTACAGTGTTTGGTCACATTTTAATGTACATTTTAATGTACCGTTCTTCCAATTAACTTAATAGCTCCAAATAACTTTAGCTCAGTTAACAGTTACCAAGTTAACCAATTAACTTTAGCTCAATAAACTACTAATTTGCTGCTTATTAACAGTTAGTAAGGTAGCAGTTGGTTTTAGGCACTGGATAGAATTAAGGATGTAGAATAAGATCATACTAATAAACAGCTAATATCTTAATAATAGGCAGGTAATAAGCCAGTAGTTAACAGAGGGAATTGGTACTTAAACTAAAGTGTTACCCAGTGTTTGCATTTTTTTATTAACGATTAGTCATAAACCCGGTACATTGCCCTAAAAACATGATTAGACCTTAATGCAAAACAGCCCACTAAGATTTCGGTGCTTTAGAGTTTGCCCCTTAAGTGAGTGAAAACCTCAGTGATGCGCAAAGAATGAGACTGCATGCCAAGTAATGACTAGAACAGCTCCCTATTGAGACTTTATAAGGACTGCTAATGAAACACTATGACTTATCAATAATTGCTTAGCATTATTGCAATAGGCTGCAGTGTGGTACTGTGATAATAGCAGCAGTCTTAGCAACTCTGACCTCAACCGTATCAGCTTAAATAAAGATCAAACGTGTCACTGTGCCATGAGAGAATAAAATGCTAGGAAACAAGGTCAAGTGATTGTTTTATACAATGGGATATATAAAACCAAGCAGGCAGCCAAAGAGCAACCACTGCAATCGGTTCGCTTTGACGGAGTGTATGCATACATTTCTTTCTTTAGCAGATGCTATTATCCAATTTGACAAATGAGAAGAACAATAGATGCAATTGAACTAATAAAAGAGTAACCATTTGTAAGTGATGTGACAAGTAGCCAGTATATCAAACAATGGATCCTCTTCACAAGACTGTTATGACGCATTTAATGGTTATCAGCATATTTAAATATATGAACATTTATATGTATTCACGTATGTAGTATATCATCTTAAATTTGACTTTGTCCTCTCTTCTGGCTGCCATTATCAGTCTCACACAATTTTTTTCCTTTTTCTGAAAGTCTTGATATCACCATCGTGGAGTTTTTCATTTATTATTTCAGCAAATAGGATTGTAACACAAATGATTTGTTGTACTCTCCCATTCACTGCGCTCTAAGTTTGCCCAATTTTGACGACTTCCGCTACTGAGAAAATGTGAAAAGGGTCCATATAGCTAGCATTTTTTAAATGTGTATAGTAGTATGGCAAGTGAAGCACACCCAAGTTTAAAGGTATGGTCATTTTAACCAAACTTCAGTAAAATGTCATGGGCAATTGTGTGACCAACTTGAACCCATTGCAAAATCTTTAGTTGGGGACTTTTTTCTGTGCAAAGCTTTTTTTGTATCCACCTACTGTTGGTTTTTTTCCCTGCCTGTCCTCCACTGTGATTGGACGACTAAAATATGATTAGTGTGGCATTCTAACTACTGAAACATCCTTTATCTTTCAACAAGAGTTACGGCCTAAAATGTGTCTTCTGTAGTAAATACTCAAAGAATCTCCAGCGTCTCTGTCCCAAGACGGCCCACAATCCTCTTCTTCCTCCTCTTCTCCTTCCACAGCCCTCTGCTCACCTGAAACAACCACAGAACAAACACTTTTAAAGCACATTTACACTTAGACACTTGATGCGTTTTGATCGATTGGGTTGCTGTTCAATAGGGTTTGTACAATCCATTTACACTCTGCCACATAAATATGTCTCCACAATCAAATATAAAGCTGATCTACAACTCCCATGTTACGGGCAAACATAGTTCACTTCTGTGATGATGCTAATGCTAGGCAGCAAAGATTTTACTTTGTGTTTGAGATTTTCAGCAGCTATGCTCTTCATTCAAACTTCTATATCTCATTACACGGTTTTAGTTCTTGTTAGGAGTCATTTTGACATGTCGCCATGTCGAATTTATTCAAACATTTATACATATAATTTAAGAACTCAGAACCATGTTTTGCGATTACAGAAAGTACAGAAGTTTACCAAACAAGCTGTCGGTGCTCCACAATGTGCATTCACATCAAGCATGTTTTGAAGGGTGTGGTTTCAGTAACTTCATCTAAAGTTTTAGATCCAGCTGCTGTCCTCCATTTGAGCTTCTCCAATCACTTTTGTGGTAAATTCAGGACTTGAGTCTTCTGTTCTTTACACTATTGTTTTAGGCGATAGTCAGAAAATGTTCAATATTCAACCTCTATTGTGAAGCTGCTATGTAAATAGGACTTTTGACACTTAGAACACTTAGATATGTAAATGTGTTGTTTTATCCCAAATGCTGACTGTGTGTATGTAACTAATCTTTCCAAAAGGGAAAAATAAAAATAAAAACAATTCTTTATAACAATAATGAATTGATATGTTTTGTTTTTGAGCTGGCTGATGGATTAAAATAAATAAATAAATAAAACAGCAGTCAGAGGCAAGTTCCTGCCTTAATGAGTGATTCATTGAATTCTTGATTGCATCAATTCATTCAAAATGGTTAATTCATTTGGAAACTAAGCAAATGACTTCTTTTATAAATGGATTGTTAAATCATTGATTCAGTGGATTCATTCAAAACATATTCAATCAGTGACAAACTACTGTAGTGTTACAAGAGTGATAACCTAGAACACACAAATGTGTTTTGAATGTTTGTGCCTAAAACATAACTCAATTAAAATTAATTGCTGTGTAATATTATATAAACATTTGCGATCATACTCATGCACAAATATCCGGAACAATGGCACTACTTTAAAAAACTGAGCCAATTGCAAAAAATTAAAATTCTTACATTAAAAACTCAAACAGGGATTTTTTGGTATTTCATAACTTGAATCATAGGGTTATTCTAACTGCACTGTAATGGGCTTCATCACAATCATAACCTTTAGACTACCATGACAAAACTTGTTTCCGTTTAATTTCCTTGAACTATATGTCAACTCACCACAGCTACATCTTCATCTTCTGTGAGCATCTACTCAGACAGCAGAAATAATCAGTTCCAACAACTCATTCATTTCAAAACCACATTTGCTAATGCACGCAAGTACACAGACATGCGCTTGCACATCATGGTTCGCAATGCAGATGCTGAAATGTCCACCAACACACAGGAAACAAGCCTGCACTGTAAACATGCTTCCTCTTTGAATCTTCAGCTGTAAATTATGTATGTTCTGGGTGTAACAGTGTGATAGACGAGGGCCCTGGAGTCCCATCAGGGTAAAACACAAAGCTTACAACCCTCACCTTGGATGTGTGCGTGTGTGTGTGTGTGTGTGCGTGTGCAGAGGTCAAATGGAGTCAGCATCACACAAGGACACAAGCAGATGCTGAAGCACTCAGTCAATAACGTTTAGCCCCCAGACACAGTTGACCTCACCCGGAGGTCCGTATGAAATCGCACTTTACCGTCTGTATGATTATAATCTGCTCTACAGTCAAGGGAGAAATGATCTCTTTATAAGATGTATTACTGAGGTTTGCTTATTGATTATTCATAATGCTTCACAAAGTGGCTCTCTATGTCTCTGAATAATGCATAAGAGACTCAAATACACGGTATTAAAATAAAATGAATCAACTTCGGGGCTTTTATTTAGAAAGTTTTAAAAAGTGGGACATGCTGTGTTTTTGTAGCGATTAGTATAACGAGCATAATGAGAGTATGATGTTGGTGTCACGGTGCGAATACATTAATCATGTTAAATTTGCCTTGCATTGATCGTTCATCTAAGTGATAATAAGAGCATTTAAAAAGAGCTTAAACTGAACTTCATGTGCCAAATGAGATGAGGCCAAATATCTACCGTGCGGTGTTGGCAGCTGCCATAAATAAAAAATAAAAAACAAGAAATCTGCAAAGGGGTTTCACATACAGTTCATGAACTGTGCTTCTGTAATAAGTTGTGGGGAAAACGCAGCAGATTTGTATTTTCTGAAAACATCACCAGTGCTTGTCATGCACAGAGTCTACAATTTTTTCTCTTCTGTTTTATTGTCCACCAGGTAATGAGGTAAAGTCCACTCAATCCTAGCCAAAATATAGTAGTTCTCCAGCAGTGAGGTGTCCCTGTGAAACAAGCAAGGGCAATTCTCCTCAGCAAAATATATTAAAAAGTCATAATATACAGTACTAGTCAAAAGTCAAGGCATATTAAAAAAAGGCCTCGGCGTTGGGTATTATGTTTTTTTTTTTTTATCTTATTTCTCTTTTATAGTAATTACAAAACATGATTACAATTTAAAGTCACAGTAAACCATTTAAATATATTTTAAAGAGTAACTTATTCCCAATGAAACAAAATGTTTTGTCTTGTCATATGTGCTGCATAATATTTTTGTAAAAGCACAGAATAAACCTAAGACACCTTAAAGCAGAGATGCCCAAACTAGGGCCTGCGGGCCAAAATTGACCCATGCTAACCTTTGATTTGGCCCACCATCCCATTTGAGAAGATAAAAAGATTGATGGGGAGCTGGCTGGGGCGAATATCTTTGATAATTTAAAGCAATGTTTTGTAGTTATTTTTAAATATTAGGAAATTACTCATGGAAACATTAATGTAATACAGTTTGGTATATTTAACTTCGGCCCACAGCCCTCAATCAAATTTTTTTAAATTTAGTTTAAAGGGTCGTGAGGATTTTGCACTGTGCATCAATGTTAGCATCTCACAATTTTAAATAAACGGCAAAAGCTGGCTAATTTGAGCCCTTTGTACTATTCTTATCGCTTATTTGAAATGTAGCAAATAGCTAGCATCACTGCAGTAATTATTCATTAGACTGCATGCCCTTATCCTGCGATTATCCTTAAAATTGTGACAATGCATACAGCAGGTGTTTATAGATCACACATAAGTGCTTGTTTGTGATTTGCAAGAACCAACACAATTCATTCACACTGTGACTTTAACTAGTCAAAAAATCAAAACATACAGTGTATGTACTTGTGCATTAAATTACAGCAGTTATATTATATGTGTGTTTGTGTAATATACAGTGACCTTACGAATCCTTATATAATATTGCATTCATTTTGTTGTGTAATGATAAATTGCAGCATGCGTTTGTGGAAAGCCTTGATGCTTTTAACCCAATGAGAGTGAAATAAAACTGAATGCTTTTAGTATCTTGTTTTTAGCATCTAGATGGTTTGAAACTCACTACTCCTCTCCAATGTCAATCCCAAAACCAACATGCAATAATTTGTGCCCATTCTTCAGCATCTTTTCCATTAATATCCATAGTCTATAATGTTTCTGCCTAAAAGAATAAGCTCAAACAAACCTGAATCTTCTGGAATAACACGAGAGTCATTAAACAATAACTGTACTTGAATTTTTGAGCCTACTTTAACAAGTATTTACTCTCTCATAAATGACCAATCATTCTCACGTACCTAACGGCACAAGGCCAAGTCACCTCCAAATGTAAACAATTACTCTTTGATTAAAGCTTTCCACTCCAAACATTGCATAGTGTTTACCCTGATAGAGCCGTCGATAAAATACCAGCAGACAGCCAAGTGTGTGCGCGCATGTTTGTGTTTGTCCGCTGAAATGGTTTTCAGTGAACACATGATTATCTCAGGCACACACACACTTTATAAGCAGTGCTGTGACCTGGAGTTTGTAATTGCTGAACGGTGTGTTGTTGTGTTTAACTCCATAATACATCATTGCTCAGCGTGACTCGAGATGATACAGAGACAGGCTTTTTTTGTTCAACACTTCATTGTGAGTAACAGCACTCTTTTGTCCAATGCTGATGATGTCAGCAGTCAATTGCAAAAGGGTTGCTCAGCTTGACTTGAGTAAAAATGTCTTCATAAATAAAGATTGCGCTCCAAATGTGTATAGCACTATGCACTTATACACTTAACCATGTAGTGAATGAGTTTAATGTCCTCTTAAATAGAACATTACATTTTTGTTTGACTAAATGGAAACTTAAACCGTCTCTGTCGATGTTTAACGGTTGCCAAAAGTAGAAAAACCTGCAAAAATGTCATAAGTACAACCGCATTCAACATCGGGAGGCAGGTGTCTTAAGTGCACTTACTCTTTTTAGGATTTTCAATGTAAATGCACTACCTACACTGTTTATACTACAAATTGGCGTAGAATTGTGCATAAGTATGCGATTTGGGATGTTCTTGTAAATCTGCTATTTGTTACGCTGACAGCATGATTGTGGATAAGGTTCAAGAGCAGACCACAATCATTCTGATATTGAAAACATGAAGTGAAATATTATAATTAACATGAGAAAAAAACATTTAAGGTCTTTTAACATCTCAATAAATCATTGCAGCCTTTTCATGGTCTCTAACTGTAATGGAGATACAAAATGCTTTCAGCACATCACTGACTCAAACGGCAGCAGCAGGTGTTTTTGTTGTCGTCTAAAAACACTAGTTTAGCAACAGACACAAACAGATTTAACAGGGTATGGTTAGAATTGCGCACAGCTGTACCCAGGACGAAATTAGACCGGACTGACTGCATGTCAAAAAGAGGAGAAGCAAAATTATAGCCTTCAACCATGGACTCTGGTATTAAACGTCAATTGGAGAGCTCCAGTGATGTCATTATTATCAGCCATGTGACCAAAGGGAAGAGGCCCTATGCCAGTGATGTCTAATGAGAAGTCTATTTAAAAAGCAAATGTATCATCACAGTATTGAGGGTTAATCTTTAAATTTGGCCCTAGACTTCAACAGACTTTCCAAGGTAATTTTTTGATGTTTTAAATATTTGCCTGTACTATTTTAAAATTATACAATATTCAAGTAACAAGTAAATGGTATTAAAATGAGCTGTACTGATACTGTATGTACTCTCTAAAATACTGTGCCAATGTTTCGTATGGCATACATTTGCACAATTAAAGGGATAGTTCACCCCTAAATGAAAATGTACTCACTATTTAATCACTCTCAAGAGGTTATAATGTTTATAAGTTCCTTTATTCTGGTGAACACTAAAAAAAGATATATTGAAGAAAGCTGAAAACCTATAAGCATTGACTTCCATAGTAGGAACAACAAATGCTATATGAAGTCAATGGTTACAGGCTTTTTAGCTTTCTTCAAAATGTCTTCTTTTATGTTCAACCCCCTTGTTAAGTTATGACGTATGGAAAACTGTTTCCTGGTCCAAGCGGCTATACATTTCAATATTCGTTCATGAACCCTTTTTAGTCATATCACACATTAAAGTGAATTTCTTATAAAATCATGGTGTACACAACAGCCCTTTACCATATACTTATGTCACTGTTATTTCCTATTGTGCTGTGTCTGAGCCTTAACAGGTGTTCCTATTACTAAAACATTAGTCACTGCAATATAAACACCCTGTACTTTCACAAAAAGTTTTAGAAAGAAACCTTGAAAAAGTTCTTCTGGTGCAAGTGTTCCTATATAGACAAGAAATATGCATTAGAATGCTTTGTGCATTTCATGTAGACTATAAATAGTTATATTATTGAACTTAAACAGTAATAAAAAAACAAAAACAAAAACAAACAAACACATTATGTCTACCACTAGATAGACAAAAATTTGATGTCATTTCAAACCAGCCATTTATATTTATCATCTCCATTAGACCTCTGTCTGAACTTGTTGAGCTAAATTTACTCTTGTGTTTTTAAGCAGGAGTGAGTCACTTCTGAAAATGAATGTGATGATCCTTTGCAGAATAGTTTCCCCTCCATCATATTAATACTGACTATAGTGTGCCACTTTCTTCCTTGTCTTTTGAAAGTCACATTTCCATTGACTTCAAGATAATGACATTTTTATTTATATATAAAACATGTTTCAATAGAAGTTCAAAGGCCCCCAGTGCATCCAAAGTAGATAAAACCACCCACTGAATACTGATTTAGGTCCAGATTCTTGATGCCAACACCCTGCAGTTCAAAAAAGCTCAGCTGTCCCTAAACTCAGCAAGACCATTATCGGTTCAAGAGTCAACACTAGCCATTCAGCTCAATCGCCTCCATACAGATACTGTATCTGTCCTTGTTTCTCACATAATGTGTCTACCAGTAGGTCTTTGTAGAGTCACTGGAGATTCATGTCTTGACAAAAGGCCTTTGCTCTGTCCATTTGCTCAGTGAGCGCTAACAGCCGACAGCTTTCATTTCCTTGCTTTTGTGCGAGTGTGTGCATGTGTTTGAAAGAGAGGATCTGCAGCGCTGTATGTGAATAATAGATTCAAGCCCGCGGGTTCCCTTCAGCACGCTCTGCCTGTTTAAGTGAGAGTAGCCTACGGAGACATCTATTACCCTCCTGTCTGTCTCTCTCCTTCTCACTTACTCTCAAGCACCACATTTAAAGGCCAAAAAATGATTTCCCTTTTTAGTGCAAGACAAGGTCTAAGAGAGTGCACCCACAAAAAAATTTATAAATTTAAACATCACATCCCTCAGGGAGTTGAAAGGAAAACCTCAATGCTAAAGTCCAATCCAGTTTTGGAAGTGATCTTGATTATATTTTTTCACCTACAAAGACATTTACTCTTTAACTGGTGCCAGGAAGTGGCAGATTGGATGTGTGAACAGAGACCCCATACTGATTGGCCGATTAAAGCCAAGAGTGATCGGCCAACCACCAGAGAGCAGGTCGCCAACAGATCAAACTGACACCCCAATGCATCTGGCTCTAAACACGCTACATTCAGCCAACAGAGAAAACAGGAGAAATAAAAGAAGAAAGAAAAGATGGAATAACAGACGAGAACGGGGAGGAGAAATCCTTTCAAATTGATCCCATAGAGACCCTCAAGGTTTCATTTAAGAACCTGGATTAAGCCCTCCAACAAATCACAGGATGTGAGGTAAGAGAGAGAGAAAAAGGGGGATGTGAAGGAGAGATAATATGTCCTCTGGCTCATATGGAAAAGCCCACTGCTGATGGAACACCTTCCCACTGATAGAAAGTAGGTTACAACTTCATCAATGTTAAAAATAATCCAACGCTTTGAAAAGTTTTCAGGATAATATAATGGCTTAAAGTGTTATGCAGAAGCTCCTCTGCAAAGTCCAGAAAATTAATATTTGAAAGAGTTTCTCTTTTTCCAAACGCAACTCATTAATCCAAAAGCAGAGCATTGAATTTCCAACTCAGGCTCACTGAAAATACGCGATTCAGCCTAAACTTGTTGCACATTTTATGTGAGTTTCTAAGCCAAACCTTCTGTCTCACATAGGCGATCTTAAATTTTAAGTTGAATCGAATTAACCTTACAAGTTGTTTTAACTTACATTACATTAAACTGATTTAAATTAAGTTTAATTTATTTTAAATTAAATTAACATTAAAAACAAGTTCAAGTAACTTCTTGATCATATAGGTTTTACAGTGTGTTTAATTTTTTCCAAAACATGTTAAACATGATTGTGGCACATTTCATTTCACTGTTTGTTGCACATATCATGACTTTTCAGAAAGGGTTGATACTCTATTGCATATGAAATTAACACACTATTTATACTACACCTAATTGAGTGTTAAAGGCATTGCCATTGTAAAGTCAAGTACCAATCATGAACTATAGTAAAGACTATTTAAGAAATTCCCAAATAGTTATTATCAGTTAAACTTATTAATCGATATTATGCACTGTCTGTAATATTCACTTTGTTCCAGAAAAGGAACAAGAATTGTTTGTGCGTTTTACTTGGAAACTGCAGTGAAATTTATAGGTATGTTTTTGCAGATTTGCAACCATTTACGTCAGTCCAGTGAGTCTGGCTTGATAGTTTCTAAAGGAATTGTGCAATTGAACAAGCTACAAATGCCACACATATTTATGAATTATGTCCTCCATCCAATTATTGTTATTGTAATAATATATGTAACTCTAAGAAAACTAAGGTTGTTTTCAGTTCAGAAGCTTGGGAACTTAACACATCTTTGTTTCCAGATGGGACTCCAACAGTGTAGATGTCAGCCAGATCAGATTGGACATGGAGAAGATCTCTGCCAGATCTTAACATTTAGTGTGTAATTCGCAACATACAGTCAGCGAACAGTCTGTATGATGTTTTCGGAGGCAACAAATGGCCAGACAGCAGTTTGGGCATGAGATACTCTCCAGCTTGGGACCAAAAGAGAAAATAAAATGCACACACCTGAAGTAAGTGGAAGATGGACAGAGTGTGTGTGAAAAACATGAGCAGGAGGAGAGGAAAAAAAAAAAAAGTGTGCTGTAACTCTCTGCTTAGCTTAGCTGATGGTTGAGCTCTGCTACACAAAACCCCTTATGATGCTGGACTTTTTTGGTAAAAACTTTATTTGCTCACCAACAAATCCACCTACAGTTTTTGGGCAAACCCCTCATCAGACTGCAACTATGAAACTATGTCATGTTCTGCTTGTGTAGTTGCTGATCAGCAGCAGTTTCCACTGCATGACGTGGTTCTCAGTGCCCCTTTGGTCTGGCAGTTAAACGGCGCAGTTTGACTTCCTTCAGCACTGCTATGATGGATGGCCGACACTCAACATGAATAACTAAACAGCCTCATAAATTAGCCAATCACTACTAATATCATTACACCCACCCCCAACCTCTGCCAACAACACGCCTACTTATCCTCCTGCCTGCACTTTTCTGCTGATACCTGCCTCGTACTAAATGGAAATTCTGTCATTTTATAACACTGTTTATTTATTTAGTATTCTGCGCATTTCATTTAGGCAAAATCCTTATGGATTTCCCTAACTAAAATCAAATGCATGGTAAACAGAAGGGGAAATTATGTAAAGGGCTTATGTCCTTAGTAAATTAATAGGTGACCTCACTATGAAGCCGAGAAATCACATGCCAAGCGTAGTAAATTGATTGTCCACAAAGCAGCCACATCATTACAGCAGATTCTCGGCACAGATGGAGATGCAGAATGTAAAAACGAAACCTCAGTTCAACCCAAATTGAAATCTTTTTGAATAGACATCAAAAGAAAAAAGCCCACAATCTTGTCGCAGTATAAATAATTTCATCTTATTATAAAATCCATTATTCAAAAGTTTGAGGCTACCAAAATGAAAGCAGTCTTGTAGGACTTTCTAAGAAAGAATCTTAAAAATCTGATCCAATCACAAGTGGTCAGCTGAGACCCATTACCATTTCCACTTGGTACCATTATGTGTTCGAATGTGTCTGTTGTGCCACTTGTGTTCTGACCTTGTTGAGACCCTTCTCTCTTATTTCAGCATGTTCAACATCACTTTTACATGAGCAATTAGTGTGACACGAGTACTACTGCATGAATGAATCCATGTTACTCATCTAACAAGCAAGAACAAAAGCAAACAAAGAAAAAGGATGTGAATGGCAACTGTTTTTGTGCATTCTCACAACACATCCCATAATGATCACATGTTTGGTCAGTATGCAAAGAGTAAAACACCTTTTATGGCTTTCTAAACACATTTGACCACAAGTGTGTTGACAAAAGAAAAGTAATCTGTTCGAATACCTTTTCAACGACCAGTGAAATAGTGGTCATAATTGGCTCAAAATGTTAGACCCCATTTATACCTTTATTAAGTGTCGTCCACTTGTGATAGCACTAGGGCTGCACAATATTGGAAAAAACTGACATTGCGATATTTTGCATTTCTGTGATATATATTGCGATATAAATATCATTTCACAAAAAGACTTAAGTAGCTGCTTGGAAATAATTCATAATTTTACATTGATTGGGATGATTTTGTAGTATCTGCTTAAATATCCAAAAAATATAAAAACTTAAATTAAAGCACAGATGAAAACCACAGAACAAAGACAATAAAAAATGAAATAAACAGCGCTTTATGGTTTTCGGTGGAATCTAACAATATTGAAGTACAGAAATTTAATTATCAAATCTAAAATAGCCCGTCTTCATTTTATAAACAAAATTAATCTTTGTAAAAGCTCCAAAACTTTATAATTTCTTGTGAACGAAATTTTTCAATTTGCTTTAAATCTTTAACAATCGTCGGCCTTAAAAACACATCCAAGTAAAAATCTTTTACACTATTAGATTACGGTTAAAATTCACAATTTCACAAATCATGTGTACTGCACTACATGTTGTCTCAACACAAATCGAGAAAGTCAACTTAAATTTATGTGGATTAAACTTAAAACAATTAAGCTGACCCAGAAAAATCTCAAGAATTGTGTCGTTTCAGCTCATTTTAAATACCTAGTACCTAGAACAAGCAGCAAAATCTTTTTTTTTTTTTTTTTTTGGAGTGTGAACTGTGGTTCCTGGTTAATTATAATCCCAACATGACATTGCAGATCCTGCGATATGACTATTGCAGATGCGCACATTGTGATATCGATGCTTAAACGATATATTGTGCAGCCCTAGATTGGACTGATGAAAACACAACTTAATATCAGAAATATATGGGGTCTAATGGCTCATTTCCATTGAGCAGTATGGTTCGGTGCGGTGCGGTACAGTGCAGCACAGTACAATATGAATTTATTTTAATTTCCACTGTCAAAAAACCCCACCAAAATAGCAAACCATACCATACCATCTTTGGCACAATAACACAGTACCAAAAAGGTGGAACTAGACTCAATGTTATTGGTTTACATAGAATCATCACTTGCGCATTCAACAAGCCAGGGGAATAACAACACAGAAAGCAGCATTTTTACTACACAGCCGAAACATGACACACGATATGTTGCATCTAAACATGTAGAAAGTGTAAGGGGCACTGCTTCTGCTCTCCATTTTCGCATGTCTGCCACTCTTCTACATTTGACATAATGAACTTGAGTGCACTAAAGACATGATGTGTGAACAGCCCGTATAGCTTTCTTATTTAATCGAGAATCATGTCGATTGCAACTTTCTGGCGTACACCACAATTAAAATAAAGGCACTGTTGGCAGTGGAAAACATAAGTCAGATCAGGGTGATCTGTACTAAATCATACTATAGTGTACTGAACTGTACCTCTCAATGAATGAGGAATAAGGGTGTACTCACACCAACCGTGCCCAGGCACGTTTGACCCCCATTTCCCAGTTCGTTCGGTTGGGCTTTGGCGCAGTGCGCTTGTAGTGTGAGTGCAAAGTGCGCCTGAGCGCGAAACTGAAGACACGGCGTCACTTTTAAGGGACTATTTCATATGGATTTATCAATCATTCTTACTTTTCAATGAACGCCAACTGTCATAGTTTATTAAAGATACAAATCCCCTACTCAAGACAAGATTCAAGACAACCGTGTCTAGTGAGAGTACACCCCAGGACACTTTCAAAACAGCATGGCCATTGCCATTTGAGTAGATGAACAAAAACAGCATTTGCCCAGATGTGAATAAGAAACCGAAAGCTCCATTATGATAATCGGATCCTGTGGAAAAGGGCTGGTGGGATGCAGCAGTTTAAGGACTAATGCTGACTAATGACTTCTGCTTTCGTACATGCTTCCTTGTTTTGTCCGTGTTTTACTGCAACTTCCTGTAAGTGTTAAAAGCTGCCAAAGTAGGTATGAAAGAGTCAGTAAACAAACTGCTTCAGAGGAAATGAAAACCAGTCCGACTTACCACTTGTTGTAGCAGTCTACGCTTCAAAGATATATTATAATTCAGTTTTACATTTGAATTTGATTCTATTTTTTTTATACCCTAGAGAAATTTAGGTATTCAATTTGGATTCACTAAATACAGTCAAGCTTTGACTATAGTGTTTAATGCAACTTCCTAAATATGTTAAAAGCAGCCAAAGTATGAAAGACTGAGTAATTACACACCATTTTGGGGGAAACTAAAAAAAATACTTATTAGTTGTAGTATTTGTTGTCCAAATATCTATCATCATTAGTTTAAAATTTTTTATTTGGTTCTATTTTTTAAATCCTTGAGAAATTTTTGACAATTCAGGCTAGCTAAATAGTCAAGTTTTGGCTAGTGTTTTAATGCAACTTTCTCAATATGTGAAATATGTTAAAGTATTAAATATTCCAAAAATACATTGTTTTTTGAGAACAATTTTGACAAGAAATTTGTTGTAGAATCTGTATGCATCATACCTGATTTTAACATTTTTACTTTGGCTCCCTTATTTAAAAAGCAATTCTGTTTTAGCTAAATATAGTCAAGCTTTGAGAGGTGAATTAAGAGAGACCCCGTAGCTCAGATCGCTGTCACTGACGTCAAGACCTTCACAGTTGTATATAAAAAGACAGGAAGTTCCCAACTACAATGCAGAATGTAAGCATGAACGAGAGAGGAAGAGACTCGCACTCAGATCAAGCTGCAGTGTCATAATCACACATGCTGAAGCAGCAGAGGGCGAACATCTCACTCGCTATCAGCTGCGCCGCTCTATGGCTTTATTTAGCCGTGGGAGTTTGGGAGGAAATCCGGTGGGTGGCGGCCACTTCCTATGTGAGACCGCAGGTTAAGCTTTGGTCACAGGTTTGTGTAGCTCTGCTCGGAAGCAGGTAGCTTACACAGTATCTCATGTTACTTGGCAGACAGAGTGCTTTCTACTGATTGCAAAACAAGCAAGACTGACATGGTCTTTTAATGTTGGCAGTTTGAGAAGTACATTGCGCTACAGATTTATATAGCAACCCATGTTTTTCCCCACACTTTTGTTATATATATATACACACCAATAAATCTTAATATAATATCATAACATTTATATAATGTATAGTATGACAACTTTATTATTTTCTTTTAGCCATTTTGTTTTATAATACATAGTACAACAATATATAATGTAATACAACATATAACTTTCGGTAAAAATAAATTTGATTTATTTTTTCGTTGTTGTTGTTGTTGTATATATTTATATTTCTCTTAATATCTATTAGTATGAATTGTTGTTTCTAGTATAACAACTAAATTATGAATAAACCTAATCAACAAAAGCTATAAGATGTTAAATCAAAAATACACCGTAGCTTTGCTGCTTATAATGTATAGTACAACTTTATTATAGCTAGTAGTACACAAAACTACTCAAATAGACCTTTTTGTTTAGTATTTTTGCTTACAAATATGCAGCATAACTTTATTATAATACAGCATTTAGTGTTTTTTGTGTTGCATAATATAACTTAAATTATTTGAAAACAATTACTAAACAAAACTAAACTAATTTAAACCAAGAATTTTTATTCACTTTATTTGTTTAGAATGTATAGTACTGCATTACTGCACTATAATATATATTATTATTTTTGTTCAAAGTCTATAAATGTGGTTGTTTGTCAATTCTTTTTACACATGGGTATTAGCTGAAGTTCAAATGCAATGAAACATTAGAAAAAATACTAAATCAATTTCCAGTTCAATGAACTCCTGTGCAAGCAAGCACCTGAACACATAGAGAAGCTCCAGGTTGATCTCCGTGTGGAACTGCTCGGTCAGTTCAGATCGTTCTGGTATTTGGCTCCAGCACAGCAGGGGGGCAGCAGTGACTCGACTCTCTTCCCTGTTTAAGAGCTTTCAGAGGCTGGGAATGATTACTGCTCACAGGCCAATTAGTCAGTACACCATGGGACTATATTTAGACCGCCTCAGCAGGTCCATCACTGGGTCAGGCCCAAATAACATCACTCTGTTTGTTCCGTTCATTCCTGACTTTCCATTTACAAAGACTAGTGTTTTTTGGTCAAAGCGGGGGTGATCGCACATCCAAAGATCTTGCCTTCTCTCTCTCTACATCCATCTGTCAGGTGCTCACAGAGAGAGAGAGAGAGAGAGAAAGTTGGAAGAGAATCCGTGGGAAAAGATAGCAAAGGGGATAAAGAAAAACGATGAACATCAGGATTTTAAAACACAAACCAGTTGCCTGCCTGTCCTACGTGTTCTTTACTGGAAGTATGGTGTTAAAACATGCTGATAAGACTATTTTATGATAACACTGGGATTTTGCTGTAGGGGAAAAGAAAGGCAATGTGAGCCAGCAGATAGTTCTTTAAAGACGTCTACTCTAAATGCATCTGAACATTCAAAGCAAGCCCTCAACAGGAAGTATTAAGCGTCATGTGACTATTTATCGCCAAGACTGATCACAAGCCACCTCTGCTGTATCAGTCTTTCATCTGGTTTCAACATGACGGACAGCTCCAAACCCAATGAGAGTCCTTCAAATTCTTCTTCCTCTCTGGAACCTGTAGTGCTGGACAAAATGCTTCAGAATGGCCTTATGATAGCCAGGCTCTAAATTATTGCTGGAATAATTCGAGAAGACATAACATTGCTCAATTGAGTACTAAAACTTGAGTTTCGCCAATCAGCTTGGTCTTGCTCTGTGCCAAATGACAGGTATAGATTTCCCAAATAACTGTTTTCCCTTGCCTGCGATCAAGGAAAGCTGAAAAAGAAACCATGTTTCACCACCACCGCTGTCAGGAGGCAAAACGCGGAGAGATTTTTATCCTTAAAAACAGGAGGTTCGCCCACACGCTCACCTGGGATCTCTTTTGGCCAGTGTAAGGAAACCAGGAGGTTATGGGAGCCTGGGAATGTTTAGTATGAAGAAAGTGATCCGAAAGGAGCTACAGCTGGGGGAATTGGACAGGAAACATGGAAAGTAACCCTTTCCTGTCTTAAGAGGGTGAGAGAGAAGGGAAAAAAATGCTAGAAAAACAAGGCATTAAGGATTTGACTTATTTCCACATTAATGCCGGGGTTGAGACCTGTCAGCATAGGTACAGGCAGAAGCCGGGAAAGAATAAATGCTGATTTGATGAAAAACATGGAAACTGAGGCAAAATGCTCCATTGTGACTGTATTGTTTTCCACACTGTAAATGTCTACACAAATGTTTAAAAATCTCAAGGATTTATTACCATTCAAGAAAAAGACAAATATCGGTCCTGATTCTGGGTTAGGATTGTGAGCTGAACACGCTACACTCACAATGCATAATCAAATTAGTCCAAATAAAACAATATAAATTACTCAAACCAATCACTACTCAAACCATATTTTCAGCATCTTCCACTTGAACGGTATAATGACCAAAGAGATGCAGTGCTACAGCCAAGTTCGGACTATGCAATATTTTTGTCTGTCTCTTCTAAATTCTTTTTGTGTCATGGATGAAGAACATGTCAAAATAAACCTAATTCAAAATGCCCTAACAAATGACAACAGAAACATTGTCCGGTTTTGTTGGAACACCATTGGGCTGTACATGTTTCTTCCTGAGTAGTCATTTCTTGCCATTTTTACTGACGTACATGATGTCATCAAGAATGTAAATATTTTTAGGTACAAACCTAAAGGTATCTTTATAAAGGCCGGAGTAAGTACTGCTGCTATAGTGCCACAAACCTTTCTTCTATTCCTTAATTCAATTAAGAGGCACTTATATGATCATCACTCTTTCGTTTCACTATGTTTGAAAACTTCTGGCCTCCTAAAGGTTAACGTGAAAGAACCAGTTGAGGATGACTGAAAAAAAAGCCAGACTTTCTGCCGGGATGTCAGTTTGTGTCCACTATATACAAGATAATACGATCCAAACTTGAAACACTACAACTATTGCGGTCCACGAATCACCACAAAACCCTACATCAAAAGGACTGTGTGATATTCTGGCTGATATCATGTATTCTGAGAGTGGCATGAGTTATTTAGAGGCAAAGAACTAGCGTAAGAGAATGTTCACAAGGGAGATAAGAACTTGCAGTCTGTTCTTATTGATTTTTATAAATATCTCAAATCAATCCAACTGCCCAGAGCTTTTCTTTTCTTCAACTATCTGGCCAGAGGACCATTATGCATGACATTGAATGTGGCAAACATTACCTACAACAGCTCAGGAAGCAACTCGACTTCGTAAAGCAGTCAGGCAGTGATTACAATCCTGCACATGCAGTGTCACACGATCACTTCCTATAAGGGGAAAGGGGCTTTTTTAAGAGCTTAGAGGAAGAACAGCTTGCAGAATTCAACATTAAAGTAAAATGACATGAAATGGTCACTATAAAAGCAGCAGGAATTGTAACTGTTAGAGGATGACAATGAAAGAAATGCCTGACTAATCTCACATCATTTATATACAATGACAGTCAAAATAACCGGTAAGCAGTGGACAAACATCATAGAAATGGTCCACAAAATGTTTTTTGAACAAAAAGAAAACATAACGAGAAATGTCAATGTCACTTTGTAGAGTTAATACACATCATTGATGTCAAAGAAAAAGGCAACAGGTTAATGCTACCGCCATTAGCTTTCTGAATGTGTCTTGTAACATTTTAAAATGCTCTTCCAGTGTTTTGTATGGCATGCATTTGACTAATTAGCATAAACTTATTGCACTGTAGACCCTACTGAAGGAGCAAATTAGGTATACCAAGGAGATTTCCGACCACTAAAATTATTCACAGCCAAAAAGCAGGCAGGAACTAGGAAATATGAAAAGGTTCGTCCAAAATGATAGACCTTTGAGCAAGTTGGACTCCGATTTGTGAACTCTGTCTAAACAACAGGATGACTGTAAAGATCAGCTCAAAATAATGATTCATTCACTGTTCTTCATAATTCTGTTACAGTTGTTTTGGATTTAGCAACACCGGAGGGCAAGATTATACTCTGTTTCTCACAAAATTGTGTGAAGATGGTGTATAAAAATGAACCTTTTGTGCTCCATGGAAAAGCATACAAGATAGGAACAAATTGAGCGTGATAAATAATGACAGAACGGTCATTTTTGACCAAACTAGCCCTTTAAACATCTCCCACATGTCCCTCTCATAAAAATCCAGTAACACTTTCAGAATTACAGAGCTTTATGATTAAATCACAAAGATAACATTCTTCCTCAAAATAACATTGAGAACCCAATTGGCATGTAGCAGAAAATAATTTTCCCTGGAGAAATCCCCATGAAATATCCAAAGAGGAAACAACGTGTGTAGGAGGACAGCAAGAGAGAAAGAGAAAGAGAGAAATTGTGAGTGGAAGAATGAGAAAAGGAAAGAGAAGAGGTTACTTTGGCAATCTGACCAGGTGATAAAACAACAGACATGCTCGATGGACAGCGTATAAAGAATGTTTGTTATTTATCAGTCAACTCGAGCAAAATGAAAGAACAGTCTGCCCCTGCTTTACACTGCTCTGTGTATGGGAAACCGATTCAAGCACATCCTTGGGGTGACATAATTTATTGAAATAAAATTCAGATGACTTTAAATATGTATAACAAACACATCATGAGCAGGGCTTACTGAGAGTACATTGGGGATTATATGTAGCGTGACGTTGGCGCTCTTTTCAGCAGATGTCCCATCTGACTGAGAAATAAAGCGGCTGTGATAAGAGAGCCGATTCGTGTCGTTTTATGTCACTCGGTGTGCCCAGTTTAAATAGGAGTATAATATTTTGCAATCCCTGGGCAGCTTGAACAAAATAAAAGAGACGACTTGCTGCTCAAAAGGATTGTGGTTACTTTAGCTTGTGCATTTCAATGGTCCATGGAAACTCTGACATGCACCCTTTTCCCTGTCCGAAAGAGAGTGAGATATTGTGAAGATTTACATTTCATCCTTTTCGGGTGATGTCAAGCTGTGGATACAACATCTTTTCTTAGCCAGTGCTCATATGAGCATACGGGTCTCAGTAATACTTTAATACTTGCTCTAGAGGCATTAAAAATACATTACTAGAATTTCTTTTTATGGAATTTGTATTTTTTGTATTATTAAAAATTAAAACTTATTTGTAAATTTGCAATGCGAATTGTATATTATACAGCTCTATTGAAACATAAAAGTCACCTGACAGACACAAAGTCTTTTAAAAAGATAACCCACATACCAGCCTGAACAATATAATCATACCATGACCAGCAACCACAAAGGAGGACCAATGTAAAATAATTAATTACTTAAACATACAAACAAAGAACAAATAATCCAACCTTTTAAGTACAGTAACTTTTTAATGTTATAAAAAATCTCAAATTCATATATTTAAAAGAAAACTACACTGAACAGAAAGTTTGCCATTTCAAACTCCTGAAACAATCTACAAACTAGGGTTGTCAAAAATATCGATATATTGATAAATATGGATTCTGTCTTTTTTAAAACAACATAATCTTGCCTTCGGCAAGTATCGATACTGACTTTACTCTCTCACGCTATCTCTTCTCACCAGCAGGGAGTTGAATATTTCCAGCATCATGAAAATACTACTACAAACTTAAATTTAGCCTCATTTTGTTAGAAATTAAGTCAATTAAATTCTTTGGCTTTGCTTGCAGTATATCAGGTTGTAGTAATTTTTGTTCTTTTTTAAACAAATACATTTTGCTTTCATTTCATTCATTAGAACACTTACCCTTTAAAAGAAACTATTGTATCAGTTAAAAAAATATGTTAAGTAAACATACAGGCACTTTGATCGTGAACTGATGGAGTAAAACCAGCACTAGCGCAGTTCTGCCAACTGCCCTGAGCCTCTCTCACAAAAAAGCCAACCATATAATTACTGTTCAGCCCTGGCATATACAATCTATATCTACACCCCATCTATTGCAGTATTAAACAGAACCTCAAATAACCAGATGACTTTGACTAATTCGTAATTTGCTCAGCTAGCGTATCCTATGCCGTTTACAGTTAAGTGATTGTGCTAGATTCACTCCTGCTGTGTAATGTGGACTACAGCTGGTCATTGCTAAACTTCCATTCTGGGTCATGTGACCCTAGTTTGGAACCGGGATGGAATTTGTTACTGACCCCTCCTTAAACCAATCCTCCCCCAAACATACACACACTGACACAAGCATGTGTGTACGCACAAACAGAAACCCAGAAAACTAAGCCAGAGAAGCTAGGTGGAGAACATGTGAGGCACCATGGGTGTGTGTCCACCTCTGCCATTCCAGAGAGAGACTTGCATATAAACAATACACGCAGACTGGGATAGGAAGAGAGGAAGATACAAGAGAGATGAATACCAGGAGAGTAAAAGAGAAAAGGTAGTGTCCAGCTCGGGCAGCTGTGTGCTATTACTGCTCTCCTCCACTCCTCCTCCCGCGGCAGGAAATGAGCAATCATTTAGTAGTGACAGGTACACGCCGAACCACTGCATCTCTTCCCTAAAACCCTGAGAGCACTGCATCACAGCCGGCCAGCATTAACCCTACAGACCACCACATGCCTGAGTCCAGTGGGTGTTGTTTATTTCGTTTGGTTAACAGATACAAACTGGCAAAAACTTGTTCTAGCTCATTGGTTCCCAAACTTTCCAGCCAAGAACTATCTTCAATCAGATCAAAACATCCAAACACCATCAAAGTGCATTTCAAAGAAAGTAAGTCTTGAAATCTAGTCTTGAAATCTGCTTGAAATTTCACAATTATATAACATATTTCAAAACTCTGCAATATGATGATTTATATCGTATGGGCAAAATAAAAAAGCATTTATTAAATTACATTGTTTACAGTAATACTTTTTCACAATTTATATGAATGCAATATTACACACCATTACGGGGATGCAGAGAGAAACATGAATAACAGTACTGTGAGAAAGTAGTACTATTGAAAGTACACTGTAAAACCCAAAAAGTTAAGGTAACTCAAACCATTTGAGGAAACCAATTGTAACAAACCGTTTAAGTTCAAAAACTAATCCAAATGAGTACTGTGAACTTAATCCATTTGAGTAAAAGAAGCAATTTAAGCACAGTAAAACCCAATAAATGAAGAGAACTTAAACCAACTGAGTACTGTAAAACTCAAGTTAAGTCAACTCAAACCGTTTGAGGAAACCGACTGCAACAAACCATTTGAGTTAAAAAACTATAAATCTTTATGAGTACTGTGAACTTGCTCCATTTAAGTTGAAGTAATGAGGTTACCGTAACTCATTACCTTCAACACTGATTTCAAAACTCTTTTAAAATGAGTAGAATTAACTTTCAGTAAATTTTGAGTTAACTACACTCATTTCATTTGATAAAGTTGACTGTTGGGTTTTACAGTGTACAATGTTAAAATTTTACATTTTATTTAGCAACATTTTTTTATTTTTATGTTGGACCGGTAATCATTAGTATCCCAGTACTGGGTTGTGGCTGGAAGGGCATCCGCTGTGTAAAACATATGCCGGAATATTTGGCGGTTCATTCCGCTGTGTTGCGACCCCTGATAAATCAGGGACTAAGCCGAAGGAAAATGAATGAAGGAACGTAATCATTAGTTTTTGAAAAGTATTTTATATTTTATTCATATTTATTTCATATTTCTACATTTTCAATCAAATATTTGCCCTGTAGTTGTAAATAAATGTAAGAAATATGTTAAAAAATATATTATATGTGGAATTAAAAACTATTAATCGATTGAATTTACAAAAAATGGTACTATATCATGATATATATCGTTATCAGAATATGAGATGACTTATATCGTGATATGAGATTTTTCTCATATCACTCAGCCCTACAACCAAATCTGACATCACTGTTTCTACAGCAACCAGAGTTTCTAATGGCTGCTGAAGTGATGTGATTACTTTAACAGTTGGCACCTTATTCTGCTATACTGCACCATGTTCCAGTCACAATGAAACATAAATTGGCACATTTGGGCTTTTCACATCTGAAGAATGTTAACCCAGCATTAAAGGCCCTACCATTACTGCAATGCAAAAAATGTGAATGAAGTCCAGCTATAAAAATGCAATTACATGTATAAAGTGGAATGTCAATTTGGCAAATTGTGGATAAATAAATTAAAAGTGCTGCTGCATGCCTAGTCTGTAACTGCAAAAAGACTCTGCATCTGTGCAAAGGTATGACACGGTTTTGTTTACAAAACGTACTTTTATACATACGCTTTGGTGGTGTTTTCAGCACATAGACTTTCACTATATGAGAACATGAACACATCAGTTTATTTCCAGAGCTGCCCAGAGTAACCATCATTTTCTTTCTTTTTTTTTGTTGAGGAAAAACTATTATGTCATGCATATAAAGACAATTAAGTGTCGTCTTGACAAACAATCAAAATTAATGGAAAGAAAAAATTGTATAGTAGAATATACTTTTTAAAGTTGTATATTTTGTATAAAGTTGAATATTTACCCAATTGTTCTTCCATGTTTTAATTGTTACAGGAGTACAATTGAATGCGAAAAAGCATAACTTCTTTAAAGTGATTTAGAAAATGTAATCGTTGTTAAACTCTTAATAAACTCGTTATATTGAGCAACTTTTGTGATTTCAATTAACTGATTTCAATTTTAATCATAAACATGAAGTCCGTAAAAACAGAAACTTAATAAATAAAAATGATTTTGGGGAATTTTATTAACCAATTTCATATGGTGTTTTTCTAAAAGACAAATTACCCCAATCCTTAGTAATAAAACTGTCACACCGTACATTTGGTATCCCAGTGTTAACATCATATTTGCATATTGATGAGGTTAGATAAGAACTGCTTGTCCATGTCTTAAAAATGTCCAAGTAATAAGGAAAGCTACCCTTAAAACATTTGCTATTACTGAGGGAAAAAAACAATGCGTAAAAGTTTCTGCATCTGTACATATGGACATGTGAGCTTCATAATTTAAACAAACAAAACCAGATTTTTATTTATGACTGTTAATTTCATAAAAAAAATAAAGATGACCCTAAACTTTGTAAAGCAGTATGTAGTCTTAAGGCTGGTTTATACTTCTGCGTTGAGTGATCGGCGTGACCCACGGCGCATGCAGTGCGCGTTGCCATGCATTTATACTTCTGCGCGGTATTTGTGTTGCTCTGCAATAACACTTCCGAAACGCTAGCTGGCAGTAGGGTTTTTATGTTCCTCTGTGTCGAGTTTATTCGCTGGTGTTTTGTTTTTTCTGAACGCTACCTAATGTGGCTCAAACTCGCTCATTTTAAGGGCGGGAACCAGCGGACATGCAACAACTTTAATTATAAGGTAAACACAAAACAACAGTCTCCATCTGGAGCTCCTTCACGGGACTCCACACTTGTAAACACTCGCTCCATCGAGCTCGCACGGCTCTCACCCCTGCCCACACTTGTCAGTGCTACCAAGCCGACCAATCACAGAGCTTGCGCTACGCGTCGTTGCGATGTGTAGTTACATTTTTTGAGAGGTGCACGTCAGCGTCGGTGACGGCCACAGCGAGGGCTATGCGACTACGCACAGGCTGCGCCGGAGCATACGTGTGCGCCTGACGCAGAAGTATAAATCAGTCTTTACTGTTATTGTAACAGCATACATATCCAAAGTCACACTTCTACCAGCTGGAGATACTACTACACTTTGAGAAGCACAGAACTAGGTGAAAGTGTGTTGTTTCACATTTTTGAGGGATGGCGATTGAGTCCAAGCCCCCAGTCGACTACGCCAGGTCTGGAATGAATGACTTAACACACAACTGGCAAATGAGCCTGGGCTTTACTGACAACAGCTTAAAAGCTTACAACAACACAGCATTTCCAATAGCACCCTGACAAGATGAACAATCACTGCGTGCTTGTCACTTCCAGGTGAACATCCAAAGAGAACAGGCCGTAACAAAAGTTAAATAAGACCCACACGAGCACATTTTAATAATGTAGCTGGCAGAGAGCATTCAGACAGAAAGGCAGCCTGCCGCTTATTCATGCATGCGCCTGATGCAGAGCGACATAAATGTCCTCATTACAACAGCCAGGTTGCCTCTAAACAGCCTGTGCAGACTCAACTCCATAAGAAAAGAGAAAGAAAGGTTTGGTGCTGCAGGAATTCTGCATTTATTCATCCGAACTTTGCACAGGTCTCATGGATGATCAATTTTAGATCTTTGCTTCATAGTCTTGTTTAAACTGCATTGCTTTGCTTTACATTACACGCCTCATTAGAAATGGTCAGTATTAACAATAATTGGATTGTCGTCATTATTATTTATTTATACACAAAGAAGTGCTTTGTCTAGCTTCGTTTAAACGCTTTCAATATAGTAAAATATTTTAATTTAAGGGACAGGCCAAAGTAGAAAAGAAATGCAATTAAATAAGTGCTCTTAATCATTACAGAATGGGCTAATGTGTTAAACCTCCAGCTTGGCAAATCACTCCGATTAGAAAGTAGTTCTAGTCAGCACTTCAGGTACCGCATATACTGCAACAATTCCTCAGACATGCTGAATTCAGCACTGCGAATGCACTGTATTTCAACGGAGAGCAAGAGACAGGGCTATCTGCAAACAGAACGAAAACAAACAAAATCAGCCTCCATATTGTTTGGTCTGTAACCAACTACTCCCTCAGGCTCGGAAACCTCATCTTACGAGACAATTAGCCCATTGCCCAGAGTACAACTGTCTCATTAGAGCTGTACATGCATGCATTTTTCCTGCATGAACACTCACAACATAACCTTACACCTACATTGTTGAACAAACATTTTTGAAACAACAGAACAATTGGTTAAATCAGCACTTTAAGTCTTATTCCTTTTGCATTAGGTAAAATATACATACTTTTTTCTGTTTGACAATTTTAATAAACAATTACAATACCAATATTTGGTCAACTATCTGAACTTTTTTCCATATAGCCTATATTTACTCATGAATATTTCTGTTCATTCATTGATAGTCCGTTCACTATTCATATGCATGATAAATGAGCCAAAGTTTTCTGTAGTGTATTGTGTACATATTCTTCAAATTGGCCAGCATGTGTTGTTTTCAGGTGCATATATTAATCACACGCTTCTCATTCATTCTGAAACTCTATACCCATATTGTCTTCCTCTGTGGCATAAACGCACATACATCTTCAAAATCTCAACGTTGCTGCATACACCATCCACTCTCTCTCCTCGGGCCACACCCTTGCCCTCTAGGTCATAGCAAAAATCCCTCCCCAACACACAATCTAACACCACACAACAATAACTTTCAATCAATTTAATGTGGAGAGGGTGGACCGTGTGTTAAAGTGATCCGTCACTGGGGAGAGGAACGGCATTTCATAGCCATTAAATGACACTACAAATCTCTGACTGACCACAGAGACATAGTTCTTGAGGCTGAGAGGAAAAGAGCAGCAGAGGTTAGGTTGAGAAAGTTTTGGGGAAGGTGAGCTTATTACTTTATAATAAAAAAAAAAGGGCCAAAGTTAGTCTTAGACCTCGACATCACACCCTGGATCACTGGCTGATGCATGTGGTAAACAATATAGGACACATTTTGGGAGTTTTAAAGACACCGTTTGAGATAGGACTCCTGGGAGATGTGCGTGCTGCGTTCTTTAACGGTCTGCCTGGAAACAAAGCTGTTGTGATGACAAACACCCTAATTGAAGAAGGAAGCTGTCGTGTTTGCTGCGATGATCAGAAGTTAGGATCAACTAAAGATTATATTTTCAAAAATATGTAAAGTTGACAGCTGAACCCAATGTTCAATGAATGACTTAATGGTTGCATGTCAGTCTGTTATTATAGAAACAGACTTAAAATTTCCATGTCTTTAAACATGGTGCTAAACAAAACAAACTGTGATTGGTTGTTCTATTTCAGATGGGTCAGGATGATCCTCAAGGCTGAATTATACTTTGGCATCGAGTGATCGTTGTATTCCACGGAGCATGCCTTGCGCATAGCCGTGCATTTATACTTCTGCGTTGTTTGTGTTGCTCTGCAATAACACTTCCGAAACACTAGCTGGCAGCGGGTTTTTATGTTCGCCTGTGTTGAGTTTTTTTCGCGGGTGTTTTATTTTCACGGGAAATACCTGTAATGCTACCTTACTGTACAAGTAGCTAAAACTCGCTCAGAGGCGGAACCGGTGGACATGCAACAACTTTAATCATAAAGTAAACACAAAACAAAAGTTTCCATATGAAACTTCTCCACGGGACTCCACACTCACTTCAACAGACCCGCTGCTCTCCCGTGGCTCTCAGTGCCGCCCACACTTCTCAATGCTACCAAGCCAACCAATCACAGAGCTTACGCTATGCGACGTTTGGTTACATTTTTTGAGAGGTGTGCATCAGTGTTGCCGTCCGTCATGGCCATTAGCGTGCACTTGATGCAGAAGTATAAATTAGCCTTTAAGCTGAACCTTAGGAACAGTATTTTCCTTTAATGGTAGACTATGCTTAGTCTGAAGTAGAGTATATATACTCTTTAAAAGTTTACACCAATAATCAATATACGGGCAAATTCATATAAATCATAATATTACATTTTCTAAACTTGATTGCAAAAAAATACAATAAACAAATACAGTAGACAACTGATTTTATTTTAAAAACTTAACTGCAGAAAACAAGAAAATGGGAAGGAAGCATATAGATTTTCTTTTCCATAATATATCATCTTTTACACATGGAATTGACCATTTTTATAACACCTTAAATATTGTCAGACCCATGATATGGTACTAATGACATGTGGATCTAAAGAAGTTGTAAAGTTCACCATAAAAATATCTACAACTCATCGTTTATGTTAAGTGAGTTATTACATTGGGAGTGACTTCTGGGAGAATAAAGTCATCTTTAGGGAGAATTACGTTCAAAAATATCTTTCTATTTTTAAAAGTTTATGAGACGCAAGTTTTCCGACTAAATGCCACTTGGGGATCCTCAGGGATCCTAAAAAAATGTTGCTACTTCCTCTCCCTTTAGCCTCTTCCATCCCTACAGCGTCAGGTTTCAAAACCTCATGGCATGCGTGTATGTGTTCGTGTGGGTTTGTGGCAGTAATGGTTTGAGTGTGGTTTGGGCTCAAGTCTCAAGGAGTTAGCAATGATTTGAGACGGTACTCACTCCACCACAAAACCACGCTAGGAACAACTGAGTCACACACTACAGTCACCTCCTCAGGTGGACATGGGGAAGAAATGAGTGAGAAGTAAAGACGAGGCCGGACGATGACTACAAAACAAAAAACATCACGTTGAGTGGTACAAACACAAGAAATGAGAGAAACAGAGGGCTGTTCATGTCCAAGTGATTGTCAAGTATTGGAAAAACAAGGGTATGCCACATTAAATTAATTACAGATTTAAATCATGTAGAATAGATCCTGACATGTACAAAATATACCAGAGGGGTCCGTCATTATGGTATTTCACTGTTTCCTTTCATTCACTTGAGTAACACTGAAAGCACCTATAAACTAAACAGCACTTCCTTTCTGGCATACGTTTGTCATGCCAAACGTGTAGGCCAGATTTTCACTGGAAGGAGGTCATAATGTCGTAACAATATTGTTATATAAAACAAATAATTGTGTCTTTTATTTAGTATTGGAGCTGCGGTGCCAATTTCCTATACGGGTTGAGCAACAGGGATTCTCAAATGAGCACGATCTTTATTGTGCAAGATACTTGTGCACTAGGAAGGTGGGTCCAGATGTGCATAATCCTCAAAAGGGATTGATATATCTGATCAAGTTCCATATGCAACTAATCATTCACTTTTAAAAGACTAAGCAAGGGAGATAAAGAAAGACATATGGCTTGTTACGGACTGAAATGTGCACATCCTTCGTCTGAAATGCAGCGTTTTCTTTAACATTAATCTAAAAGTCAGGTTCCATGGATGTCACTTGTGCTTCCGGACCAGTGGTGTGATGTCCAACTATATTTACATTCCATATGTTCACTATACGCGCCACTGTTTCAAGCTAAATGTGTTCATGAATTTATAGCTGTGTGAAATTATCATCATCACTGTCAGCAATGTGGGCCACATCAGGATGTTTGTTAAAAAGTATTTTGGGAATTTAATCATGTTTTTGTAGTATGTTATAATTGCAGGCACAAGCAATAAATAGTGGCTGCAGTTCACTAAACGACCACTGGTGTTGCTAATAACAAGAGTTTCTAAGTTCTAATGTCTCTTTAATAAAAAAAAATAAATAAAGCAAAGTAATTATGTTAAATAAAAGTCAATATCAGTTAATTGTGTGCAGCAAATGCGTGCAGTCGAATACGTCAGCAATTATATATATTAAGTACCACCATGGGTAGCACAAGATGTTTAAATACAGAAGCTAGGTAATTTATTCAAGGTGAGAAGACAACTTTATTGTAATATTGATACTATTTGTCTTTTTGTGGATTTGCCAAACTACACACAAAATGACATCTGTCTGCTACAAACGCATTGCAAGATGTACTACAAATGAAAAGTGAAGTCAGAGGCTATGAAAAATGCAATAAACTGTAATATACTGTAACACAGACTATATATGTCTGACCAGGAGCATGTAAATAAAAGTGAATTGGAAAGACACTGTCCCTACTGTGAAGCATGGTGATGCCTAAATCATGCTGTGGGGAAGTTTTTTGCACCAGGCCCTAAGGGCTATAAGGCTTGTTGATGGGTGAAATAAACGTAGCAAAAAACAGGGAAATCCTGGAGGAAAATCTGATGGAATCTGCAAGACACCTGCAACTTGGAAGATCTATTTTCCAACAAGACAATGTCTAGAAGCATAAAGCCAGAGCTACACAAAGATGGCTTAAAAACAACGATGTTAATTCCATGGGGTGACCAAATCCTCAGTCCAGATCTTAAGCCAAAATGAGAATATATGAATGAACTTGAAATGCCTGTCCACTCATGATCTCCTCGCAACCAGACAAATTCATAGAATTTGGGAAAAATTACCATGGCTAGATGTACAAAACAGATTCTGAGCTAAAGTGTACACACAAACTTCTCACATCGAATGTTGATCTTTCTGTATAATTGTCTTCTGTGTGAACGCAATCACATACTGGGTCTGGGATGGGGACCTAAAGCATAGTAGCTCTTCAGGGATTAGTCCTGTGTTAATGAAAAACAGGACAAATGTTATAACACTGTGTCTTAACTGCAAGCAATGTAACAAGATTCCAGCAACAAGCAATTTGTATGTCTGCACCAGACATAACAGAAAAATGTAAATGTTAAATGTCCCACAGCAAATTAGTAGTGATGACTTCATGAATGTCTTCAGTGATAAAATAGAAGGCTTCAGACAGAAAATAGAAGATGTTAAACTTTCGGCACCACCTTATAATTCAGATCCATTAAACATTCCACTGAACCAAAATAATCTAGAGTGCTTCAAAATCATAGAACAGGAATAGCTAGATAAACTTATAAATGCTTCTAAACCAGCTACATGTATGTTAGACCCAATTCCAACTAAATTACTGAAAGAATTGCAACCTTTAATAGGAGAACCTCTTCTTAACCTAATCAACTCTTCTCTATCTTTAGCCCATGTTCCAAATCCTTTCAAGCTAGCTGTTATTAAGCCTATTATTAAGAAACCACAACTGGACCCCAGCAACTTAGCTAATTATAGGCCTATTTCAAATCTTCCATTTATGTCTAAAATACTAGAAAAAGTAGTTTCTGCCTAATTATGCTCCTTTCTTGAGATGAACAATGTTTTTGAAGTGTTTCAGTCAGGTTTCAGGCCTCATCACAGTACAGAAACCGCATTAGTGAAAATAACCAACGATTTACTCTTAGCTGCTGACCAAGGGTGCATCTCGTTATTAGTTTTAGTTGATCTCAGTGCTGCATTTGACACCATCGACCACAATATCCTCATAGATCGCTTAAATTCTACAGGCGTCCAGGGACAGGCTCTACAATGGTTTAAGTCATACTTAACTGACCGTTACCAGTTTGTGAATATTAATGGTCAGCTTTCACAGGTCAGGCCAGTACAGTATGGGGTGCCTCAAGGATCAGTTTTAGGCCCTTTGCTGTTCACAATATACATGCTACCCCTGGGAGACATTATAAGAAGACACGGGAGAAGCTTTCACTGCTATGCAGATGATACTCAATTATATATTTCACCAAAACCTGATGAGACGTCTGAACTGTCTAAGCTAACTGAATGTATTAAAGATGTTAAAGACTGGATGACCAACAATTCCCTTCTCTTAAATTCAGACAAAACAGAATTATTACTTATTGGGCCTAAATCCTGTACACAGCAGATCTTACAACTCCACCTGCAATTAGAGGGACACAAAGTTAGCATTAGCTCTACTGTAAAAGATCTGGGTGTTATACTAGACAGCAATTTAACTTTTGAAAATCATATCTCCCATGTCACAAAAACCGCTTTCTTTCATCTGAGAAATATCGCTAAGTTACGAAGTATGCTATCCATCTCAGATGCAGAAAAGCTAGTTCATGCTTTCATGACTTCTAGGATGGATTACTGTAATGCTCTGTTCGCTGGTTGCCCAGCATCCTCTATTAATAAACTTCAGCTAGTACAAAATGCAGCTGCCAGAGTTCTTACCAGGTCTAGAAAATATGATCATATCACCCCAATTTTATCCTCCTTACACTGGCTCCTAAACTCTGGAATAGCCTTCCTGATAATGTCCGAGGCTCAGACACACTCTCTTAGTTTAAAACTATAATAAAGACCTATCTTTTTAGTAAAGCGCACACAACGCATCGCATAACAGTATGATGCATAAATGTGCTCCACGCAGGTGAGCTGGCTCGACATCACCTGTAGGACACACTCCTCAATACACCAGACATTGTGTTAGAAACACTCATATGCTTTACATGTTTGTTTCCATGTTTGTTTATTTAACTGCTATTTTCATCTATAACAATTTTTTTCTTTATTCTCTATTTCCACCTGGGGATACTCATTCCGAGGTCCCTAGAGACTATGCAGCGCCATTGATGCGATCCAAGACCTGTGAAGAGATGATCCCAAGGTATCCATAATCCTGGACCAGGTCGTATCCCGAGCTGATGCTGTGGTCGTCATGGAGAAATGGAGTGCAAGAGACTGATTCCTGAATGACCACTGTGATAAACGAGTCCCCACATTGATCCTGCTGGCCAACCTGACCGCCCGCTGGTGCCCTACTCACACCTGCACCTTCTCCACGATGGACGTCCAGCTTCTTCAGCCTCCAGCGCCTAGACTGCAGCTCTGAACAGGAAGTTTGGCCAGACGAAAAATGGTCGTGCCTAACAGAGCCTAGTTACTCTCGAGGTTTTTTTTTTTCCTTCACTTCGTCAATTGGTGAAGTTTTTTTTCCTTGCCACTGGCTTGCTCGGATCGGGACTTGTGAAACTGATCATTGTCATAGTAGTTTATGCTGTTGTTCAGCCGCGTCATCGCAGAAATAGAAACCGTTATTTTGCGCATCGCCATCATGTAAGGTTAGGACATAAACTACTTTTGAAATTGAAAAGATGCCTTTTATAGTGTAGTTAGGACAGAGTTTAAAGCAGTGGTTCTCAAACTGGTTTGCGGGCTTCCGTCTAGTGGTACGCGGAGGAATCGCTGAATAATAAAAGAAAAAATGAACACACTTTTAACCCTTTGATGCGTAAGATAACACCGATGTGATCAGCACCGGCTGTTCCCTGGAACGTACGATTGCTGTTGTGCTTAGAATGTTTAGTGCATTGAGTCATCAGCTGCTAAAAATCAATCTGCTTGATGCTGAGCCAGAGGAAGAAGCGCACGGTGCTTGTGGAGGAGATACGCGCTAGAGTGGCTTTTGCAGACCAGTGCTGTTGTGTTGACATTTCAGTTACTGCAAACTCAGGAATTTCCCCATGCTGCATCATTGGTAAAATAATTATTACAAATGTGTTAGAATGTGTTTGTAGTTGTGTAAAATAATGTGTGTTTTCGATATATAAAGCTATTTGTTTTGTAAAGCAGCGTGGCTTTCGATTTTGTTTGTTGCCTCAGATTTAGGCTAATTAATTTGGACGTGACTCAAATGTCGTAGGACATTGGCATGCTTGAAGATTGGAGCTAGAATATAATTAAAGTTAGTCTCCGTGTGCGGTTAACGCAAACTCCATGGTTCGCTTAAGATGTGATCTCAGATGCACCCAATCCGCATGTATGAATGGATAAATCACGTAGACTATGAATTGGTCAAGCAGTGTATTGACGCAATTAATCCATACCTGTCAATCCTCCCATTTTTTGCCGGGATTCTCCCGTATGTTACAATTCTATCCCGCTACCATCTCGTTTAAGTATTTTCCCATATTTCTAATCTTTCTATGAAAAGTGAAAGTTGCATCAAAGAGCCGCGGATTCTTAAAGTGACAGCTCTGTTATCAAAACAGTGGATCAAATTGAGAGATTCGCTGCTCTTCACTTAATAACTATAGTAACTTTAATAAATACTTAAATACAGTGAATAAAAAGTGAACAAGATTTTATGACTTGATTTAATTTCTGTATAGGCCATGGATTTTAATAGGCTAAACCTGTTATTTTATTTTTCATTTTCTAATGTTTGTTATGTATTCAATCATTTGAAGCTAATTTCCTCCTCATATTTGTAACTGTTGTGGGGAGGCGTATATAGGCTATCCCATATTTTTATATCCCAAAGTTTACGTTTAATCACTTGCTTTTCTGACACACATAGTCTACTCGAACTCACAGTAAGCAGATCTATAATTTCTAATTTGAATATGTAATTCCAAATCATATATTTAAAATACAAGTTAATGTTTAGATTTCAAAGATATACAAATATGTCATAGCTATGTACATGCCACATATATTTCAAAATGTATCAAAAAGAGTTTATGATGACATATAGACTATATTTATGAGGTCCAAGCAACATTTCCAGGTTTTGATGAATAGACTACTAGTACTACTATATGTTAAATGTAAAGCATTAAGTACAGCACTTTTCTTTTTACTTTTTAAGAACAGTACCATTTTTAATTAACTTTTTTAAAGCACATTTTAATTTAAACGTTGATGTTTTATTTTTTTTTAGCTGTAAGCACAGTACAGTGTTTATGTTCAAACTAATTATACTGTTTAAAGTGGCTGACAATAATAAATATTCTTAATAATAGGAATTAATCTGCCACGTGATTGAACTGTGCAGAGCTGTAGCTGCTTAATTACTACGCTACTGTATTTCAATACTGGTCATTATGGTGGTACTTGGAGAGACAATTTTTTTCTGAGGTGGTACTTGATGAAAACTTTGAGAACCACTGGTTTAAAGGGTTTGTCATAGTAATGATACGGCTAATCACCGAATTACAGGATGTGTGTGATTACAGAAAAACCATGACAGTGTAAATGATTCAAAATCAAACCATCCTTGAACACATTATTAGTGTATTTGCCATAATCTCTGTATGAAAGAGACTGTAGTGTGGTTCACACACACAAAAAGTAAATAGAATTCTGACATCAAAAACAAGTTCTACCTGCAAATCTGTGAATATAAAAAACTTCATTAGCACCTTCACACAAAATACTTGTTTTTTCAAGTTTTCCGACATGCTGCTGCAATACAGCAGCGAATGAAACATTCACCAGTCCATTACCACAGCTACTCTGCCCTCAGTCCAATGCCACCACATTCATAATTCACACTTTTATGCATTTTCCTTGTACAAGGTGCTTGCCCTTTTTTTTTTTTTTTTTAAGTACAAAGGTGAGTTTTGCTTCACAGACATTCAAGTGTAAGCGGCAGTCTTGCCACTCCTGCTTAAACAATGTACTCTTAACTATCTTAACTACCAGCCATGATTGGTGAGGTGCTGTCCTATACTGACAATAAGGATGTAGATAACCATGACAAAAACAATTCAATGTAAATGTGCTACTAGCAGTCTGAGTAAGTACAGACATGATTGATTCAAGAAGGTTTGCTAACTGTAAATCCTTTCTAAAGGATAAATGCCTCTCTGTCGCAGATATAAATAATGATGTGATATCATTAATATACAAATATGTAAATGCATAAATTAAGTATTCATAGCTACGAAACTCCCTTAGCCAGGCCATCCAAGATGTGCCTTTCTTCCTACAGTTGAAAAGTAAAGATATTTAGCTGAAACGGTTCATAAAACGCAGGTCAACAGCCACTTCATAAGACCTCAATATAAACAGGAGTCACATTTATTCATTTAGCTTCGCTTGCATGTGTTTTTTTGACTCTCAAAGTGCTGGCAGCCATTGACATGCATTTTATGGATCACCAAGGGCCACTGCTTTAGCTAAAAATCTTCATTAATATTCTACTGGGTAAGAAAGCCTAGATGGCCTACAGCAGGTGAGAAACAGCTAATTTATACTGCTACTGTAAGTAGATGGTTATCTAAAAATGAAAGTTATGTCATCATTTACTCAAGTCGGTCCAAATCTGTATGGCTTTCTATCACTGAAAATGATCATAAAAGTTTAAATGTTTTGGGTTGGTTTGTGCATGCGCCAAAAAAAAAAAGAATTCTTTAAAATGTGTGTAGTGAAAATCTCAATGCAGTCCATAGCCAGTAAAACAAACAGGAAAGCGTGAGGTTTCGCCACACATTGCTGTATGAACTTTTTGATTTTTGCATATGTCAGTTCATGGTGGAAATTCTGAATCGTGAGATCACAGCAAACCTGGTCCCCTTGAACAAAGAGATGAATTGCTCATAAAATATGCACGGCTCCATGTTCATATGTTTACTTTGGCCACACGTCGCACCTTGCCGTGAAGCTCTGTGCTGTTACAACAAAGACATTTGTTCTGCATCTGCTCAGAACAATCCCAGTAATTACAGCTCAGTTTCCTCCGCAGTTTTGATCCCTAATTGCGGAAAGCCATGAATTTCTGACCACACACGTTTCGTTTGAGCACCGTGCAGATAGGTGAACGCTCTCCTGTGAGCAATCACTACAAAGTCACCGACCAAGGAGTTGAAGGAGAGTTTAAGTAAGATGGCAATCTTTTCTCTGTCTATGTTTGTGAGCATGGTATATATGTTGCGTCGGTGTGTGTGAGTGTGTGTGCATGCAGTGATGTTGACATGGTTCTGATTGACCGGAAATGTTAAATAAGCATCTCTGCTATGAAAAGGGTCTCCCTCCCCCTTTCTCTAACCACATGTGAAACCACACAACGTCATGACAACTGCCAAAATAAACCTCAGCATCCTCCAAAAGGGGAGCGTGTGTGTGTGTGCACTTCCCTGCCGTGCAACACGTCCATGCAGCGGAGTATTTAATAACCTTTCGCAAAATCTCTGAAAGAATGTGTTCAGTGACACCACAGAAATGAATTTCGACTGCCAACAGCTACACCATAACCATCACATGATTCTGAGCGTTCCCCTAAATTTCACTCCAGAAGTTTTAAGTTTAAAGTCAAATATTTTGATGAGGAAAAAATGTTACTTGAGCAGAAAAGGCTTTTCTCAACTTCTGTTTTTAACTTAACCCTTTCTTAAAGGCACTGTGGAAATTTACAGTACAGTAGCATATGGTAGTTGCGCTGTTATTTAGCATTTGTGGTTACATCTTTAATTCTGTTGCTATTATGTTAAAAAGCCACATTCAGTGCAGCTAAATCTGAATCTTGGCATTATACATTTAGCTGACTTCTGTACTTACATTTTCCTGAATATTTTAAAGAATGTTCAAATCCAAAAAATAAGCAATTTTAACTAGTGACACACTAGTGTGTGATCATGCTAATGACGTCATACACCCTCGATTTCCAGTTTGGTTTTTATAGAAAACAGGCTTTAATATGTTATATGCACAAAGTAGCATTATACTCACTCAATCACTCACTTTCCTTCGGCTTAGTCCCTGATTTATCAGGGGTCGCCACAGCAGAATGAACCGCCAATTTCTCTGGCATATGTTTTATGCAGCGGATGCCCTTCCAGCACCCAGAAACACTCTCTCATTCTCACACACACACACACTCATACACTACGTCCAATTTTGTTTACCCAATTCAACTATACCACCTTACTCTGCTTCATACAACCATGATAACAAGTTTTGAATACTTTAGTTCATCCATGAACATGATTTCTGCAGTCCCGTAGGATGTAAAGAAGATGACAACTCCCATGAATCAACACTCAGGTAGAGCATCATCAAACTACGCCTTTGATTGTTATAAATATGCACCCACTAGCGGCGAAAATTACTTACTTTGCCTTTAAATCATGTACACACAAAGTTCAGTAATTCAATGTCAATGTCCTTATTAACTCCATAAACTGGGCTTGAGTGCAAAACCGCTTAACAAGCATCACTTATAATAAGTGGACATGGCAACACTTCAAGAGCACACTCTGCAAAGCATCCGCCAGTGGTTTAGTAAAAAATATATAAATAAAATAAAAATTTGCCTAACTTTGAGTGTTAGGTTGCTGTAATATATTCTTTTGATTAACAACAGAAAATAAACAAAATGCCAGGTACCATGGTGGTGTAATTTCGGGAGCAAGTTGTGTTCTGTATGAGCACAAAATGATAATCTAGTACCCTATTATTATTATTACTGTTTAAATATGATTCTTACTCCTGAAACAAATGTATGTGACCAAAAGCCCTAAGGAGAACAGTTTAACAAAACAAACACAGATTTTGACAGAATTGTGTTTTACTTTCTATCACAAAGACAAAAATGTGACATTTTTAAGAATATCCTGCCCAATCTTTTCAGCATTATCAGAAAGCAAATGAAATAAAGTCATTAAACTATTTTTTATGATGAACACAACAAACGTTCTCTGTTTGAGTCAATATAATTTTCAGAAACCTTTCTGTACTTTCTTTAATAGTCTGTAGTAACATTGAAAATGCACCCTCTGTCTTGATACAGCATAAAAACACATACATCATGCAAGGTTAGTTTAAGCAAAGCTATATACAAAATCACTCAAAAATGGGCTAGCTCAAAATCTTACCCAGCTGTCCCTTATATTTCCAATATGTCTGATAGAATCCTACTAGCTGTTCCCATTTCAGTCTATACCACTGACAATCCTCATCACCAAAAACTGCAACCATTTATGAATTTAGCAAATTGCTGAATAAACTTTTCCTGACACAGCTACTCATTCAGGAAGCCCTGCCATAATAAATATGATGATGCTATGCTGTTATACCTGGGGCAAGTTTCCAGTATTGCGTCCAAAATGATTTGTAGCTTATTCAAAAAAATATTATTCTAACATTTGAAAAACAACACAGAACGTTTTACTTGTTTAAAATGCCATTGGTCAGGCATGTATATGTAAACAAACCACTATAGACTGGTAAATTTACTTACGATAGCCTAGCAATGATTAGTTGCTAGATGAAGTAGGCCTGCAAGTAAAATTACAGGCTGCAAAAGGAATATTAATAGATTACAATATCACACTGCCTGTCTATGCAGAGTGGTAGTGAATATAAAAAAAGTGTAGGTGTGAGCTTTGGTTTAGCTCTGAGTTTGTTTAATGGAGTGGGACACTAAACTTGTGAAAAATGCTCTGAAAACATACTATGTAATGTATATTTATTAACAATAGTGTACTGCTATGCAGACTTTTACAAAACAAAACAACGCACTGGAGCAGAATCCTCACATATTGTTTGAAGAAAAAAAAAAAAACATGTCAGTGCAGGTTGCCTAGAGTAACAGAAACTAACAACACTTTCTTGTACATACACTGTTGGTGTGAAAGCTGTTCCTGTTATACTGTTGCTTTGCACGTTGCTTGAGCATGTGGTGTGAAACGCTCCTTATTTTCAAGTCATTTCAGAACACGCGATGTAAACCACAATATGAGTATAAAGGTCTTAACATTTTTTTAATTAACTGGCTGGACCATAATAGCTGAATTTAGACACAACATTATAATATAATTAATACAGTGAATCTCTTACTGTCAAATAATGCATAACATATGTAACATACACAGCAAAACAAACATAAAGACCGCCTATGTAAAAAGTGGGTATATGCCTAATATAAACAAAACAACACCAATTTTTATATTATGCTTACACAAGTAAGATTGTAGGGACACAATAAATAGTGGAAAATGTCTAACATTTTTAAGTCGCTTCATTTAATTATTGCTAATATGATTATGGGAAATGGTTACAGTACAATAACACAGGTATGCCAACACTCAGAGCACCTGTTGACAACAATGAATGAACAACTACGCAAAAGCCAGCATTGAAATGTACAAGTTCCGTCCCCCGTAGGCATTTAAAATAAAGGCATTCATATGATTAATAGATTTGAATATCATGTTATTATTAATATAGGAAGAAAACATCTCGCAATGCAGCCAAAGAGATACGCAGTGTCTCTGCATCCACAAGGTACGCAGACATGCAAAGTCACTGCATTTATAATTGGGTTGATCGACGTTATTACTATATTGTTAATGGTTTATGTCACTTTTAAAACCGCTGTGGAACGAGAACTGTATGCATACTGATATGAATCGCCCCGTGTGAATGCGAACTTTGCTATGTTTTTACGAACTTGTGGTTGCAGTTTCTGAGTTAAAGCTTTGTTTTTATTCAGTTTGACGCTCGGTGTTGTGTTTTATTCTGCATAAACACATCCTTGAAGGCCCTGGCCTGTGATCGCTCTGTGATTCCTATTGGTTGAAAACAAATTCGTAACACGACTGCACGGTGAGCCTATTGGGTTCCTCTTTTCTGCACGAAACAACCGAAATAACGGAACATCTTATGCCTCACCTTCCAGAAATGTCCTCCGGCTCGATCAGAGGACTCTTGGTTAATTTGCAGCATGCGCTTCATTAATTAGGTGAGTAGATCGACACATCTTCATAACTGTTTCTCCACAGCCATTTTTGGACGAGACCTCAAATCCTAAAGAGTGGGTGCTGTTAAAGTGGAAATGAGGGGAACTTATGTCAAACGCATTACAGTACACATAAAATTATATTGTATTTAATCCGAAATCAAATATATTTAGATGCTAACAGTGATTTTGAAGAAAAACGGCATTGATTTCATCACAATTTAAAACAAAGACTCACATCCACCCCTTATAAGAAAAATGGTACGGCTCACTCAACACCGGTTCACTTCTGTGAATGCAGCCAATCGGCAACGACGAAAATGTCACTCGCCAATCAGAGCACATCCTAGTCTATGACGAGTGTACAGTCGGCGTTTTTTATCAGATTCAAGGAACTGCGGGAAATCTGAGGGATTATGCTGTAATCCCCTTCACGCATGTAAAGGGGAATTGCACCCAAACAAGACTAATACAGCAAAACTAGCAACATAGTTTTTCAACACTGATGTACAACGTTGCGTGCCTAACTTAACACATTTAACTACAGTTTTATTAATCTAAACTGGATAAATGGATGTCAGACAGAGTGAAAGTAAAGGCATGAACAGTAAAAGGGTACAGGTAAACAAACGACGAGTGCCAGATTTATCAGTCTCACTCATCAGCAGCTGGTGTGGTGTGTGGTAAACTGGCTGTGTATTTTAAACTGGCTGTGTATAACTTAAAGGTAAAGGGCCAGGAACATTTAGTTCTGTCTTTTGTAAATTAAAAAGGTTACCACCATAGAGGTCTAAAATGAGTACATAATTAAGATTTTTTTTGCTATTTTACTTGCACAGCAAGCTCCAAAACCAAGTTCTGTACAATCAAATGTTAAATCAAATTAAAACGTTAATTCTTTTGGTCAAAAAGGTCTAGCCAACACCAAAGGGATCTAGAATATGTTTTTGATCACTTTACTATGTTATGTTTCTGTATTTTACTAAAACGTTTATCAGGATTATTAATCACATGTACCTAATGCTCTTTATTTTTTTCTTTCTCTAAGATTTGTGTACATAGCTGAGGGAACTAATAATCATTAATGTTTTTATCTATAGTTAGAACATGCATTATATTTAGATGGACCTTTCCTTTTCCTGCTCATGTAGTCAATCTTTTTAAGTTATGTTTTTGGCATTTTGATTTTATTTTATAGGACAGTGCAAAGGGAAAAAAGGAATCAGTGGGAGATGTGAGAGGAGAACAGCGTTTGGGAAAAACCTCAAGCTGGGACTCGAAATTGCGTTGTTCAATACGCTGCTATATGCCAAAGCACTTCCCTCAAGTCTATGACTAACTCAACAAGTAATCTTGTACCAAACAAAACTTCTTCTTTTTTTTAAGTGAATATCTGAATAAATTATAGATTGTGGTTTACACTTCAGAACATTCTCTCTTTAAGAAAGGGAAAATCTCCCATTTGAAATCCAGACAATTGTATTTATATACAAGTGGCATAGAGTCACAGGCTTTTAAAACAGTATGTTAGTTCACTGATATACATTTTAAATGTGGCCTTTATGTCTAGCATGAATGCCTTTATGTCTAGCAAATAGACATGTACTCCAAGCAACTTGCATGAACAAAAAGAATTTCAGGTGTACTATACTGCTATTGACTAAACATTATACAGTCTTGATGTACTTGACCACAATTTAAGCAGTTAATTTAATCATTCTTAACATCAATTCAAGAGAATCACACTTGGAATATAAACACAGAGAAAACCAATGACACTACTCCTCTTCTAAACAATGAAATGAGCTCACCCTCCAACATTTATTCTGTGACGCTCTCCTTTTCAAGATATCTATTAAATAGCACAATGAAACACTTGCTGTAGCGGATCCAGATGGCAATAATTTTAGTTTATAAAGGCTGTAAGAAGTCTGATAAAAACAGGCAGTTCTCTTAAGTTGGTTTGTATACAGTCTCTCTCTTTCCCTCATTAGTCTCAGGAATATTTGTAATGGTTTAAGGTAATCTGTTCTGCAACAGGAGCCATTTGAAGGTTTTTGTCTATTAAGCCTGTCATGGTCATTAGAGAAGCAGAAAAAGGTGAGTCGATGAATTGTTCCACTGGGGCCAGTAAGTGCGACGACCCGGCTGTTCATCATCTGTCTAGAATAAAACTGAAAGCTTATACAGGATTCTTCTACACTTGGGTTGATTTCAAGGAAACTTGTGTTTTGGCTTCTTCTGAAAAAGCTCTAAATGCCACAATGAAAGTGGTAGTGGATAGCTTCCTCAAATAGCTATTTTGCAGCCTCCAACTTTTGCTCTCTGTCGTAACAGAAGTACACCTGACATAGCTTTTTAGTTATCTATCAGTTGTTGTTTTTTCTCTTTTAACATTTATCCTTAGCACCCACAGAGTTCACGCTGGGTCCATGACACAGGCTAGTTGAATGGATGTTGTAAAAAAAAAAATAATAAAAAAAAGGCAATAAGAGTGATTTTTATCATTTGACATTCTTTTCCTTCATTCCTTTTTCCTTTCATACACACTTTAAGTTATTGTGGGTTGAGAGGCTGCATCTGTAGCTAGAATTCCTGACCACTGGACCCCCGTGCCCTGCATTTCTGAGTGTAGTTGAACAAACAGAAGATTTCAGCCTCTTCTAGCTTCTCAAAAATATATTTCTCAAACCATGTTCCTTTAAAAATATCCCACCTGTTCATTCTTACTCCCTTCCATATTGTACCCTATATTAACCTTTAGTCAAAACTGTGTAATGACTGGCCCATGTATGTCTAGGGCCCTGTTTAAGTTTTTACAATATTAGTAAAAATTCACCTACAGCTGGACACTGTACATGGTCTTTATTTATTTATTTATTAGTAAAGTTTTTCTCCTTTTAATTTATATTTATGTAATCTTACGTTATTTACTGACAGCTGTTAGTATAGATGTAACATCAATCAAAAGTAAACGTGATTATCGATATGCCATTGTAGAATGTGCTAGTTGAAGTTCATCGATAATTTGTTTACTGAAACAATAAAAGCTGTAAAAAAAATTAAGTTAACTAACAGTTATCTATAAAGCTCATGATTCGTTGGTGTTTTCATTTAATTATCATTATTATTGACAGCGTTTAAATTTGAAAATGTACAGTATGTCTGCAGTTTAAGTTTTTTGATTTTCTTAATGATATTTTTAGTAGTTTGAAACAATATATTGTCTAAGATATTCTAAAAATAAATGTGTACAATAACATAAAAAAAAACCCTGGCAGTTCATTGCCTGTTTTTACGTGACCAACTCGGATAATATATGGTTGTAAATGTCAGAAGGTTTTGGGATCAAGGTCCCAAAATTCAATTCAAAAGAATAAATGAACCTTAAACATCGTAAAGCTATGAGCAACTCTTAATTGACAATGTTTTTATTTGTTACAGTGTATTCAAGAGGCCACAGTGAAGCATTTCACCCCCTAGTCAATTCAAAATCACATAGTTCACTACAATATGTGAAAAACAGCATGGAAAATGAGTAGTATGTCTAAATTCAGATTATTTCTTAAATAGTAGATTTCCTAGTGAATTACTTTTAATGACATTCTGAAGTGTTGATTTGATGGACATTTTACCATCCCATAAGGTCACTGATGAGGATTTGTGAACAGCTGGTAGGTCAAAAGAAAAGGACAGCATGACAAATGTAGCACATCTGGATTACATTAAATCAATACACATTTACACCATATAAAACATACACTGTTACTGGTTGCCAAGTAATTTTTTATTCAATAGATGTACAACCATACACAACCAACATAAAATTAAGTCATATAAGTCTTCCTCGGATGTGAGTATACCTTATTAAAACTGTATTATTAATATTATCATTATTAATATTATTATTCACTTTAAATGTTTTTAATGAAACAGAGTGCACCTTTAAAATAATGTGATGCTGAAAAGAAACTAGCATCCTGCTAGTATGCCAAATCTATCCACCAAATGGCAGGACTTCTGAATGGATAAATACCTGCATACTAAACATGGAACTCTCTAACCGCTAATGTGAGGAGAACAGACTGAACCAGCGGAAAACAAAACTTAGGAAAGTAATAAGGAGGACGTCCAAATGCTTTCTGTGGAAAAAGTTCCTTTGATGAAAGCACCTGGGTAACAACCATTTCTCTTTTTATTTCTCCTTTTCTTCTAGGTGTGTTCACATCTGCACTTAAATGTGGAAGATTCTTTGATATGGGGAGCCTGAAGTGTGTGCACTGTATGTGTGAGTGTGGGAAGCACATGATTCTTCCTCTCAGACATGCCAGCAAAATAAGCAGAAGAAAGATATTCACGTTCCAACATACACAAAATAAATTTTAGCTGTGGTTGTGAGGAGAATTTTTGACGGAACATTTGGAATGCATCTATACTAATCTGCGTGACAGACTTAGCTCACCCGTACAACCTGGAGGACCCCAAAAACCAATCCTGTTTAGTACGCACGTTTCAGCTAAGATACTTCTTCCCACACACTCATTTTTTCCCATAAAAGACTCCTGCGTTCTCCGATGTTTGGCTTTGTGTACTAATTTTGAGTCATGCATATATAATTTACAATTTTTTACAAATTCCTTTTCAGGTAAACAGGAAATGTTTCATAAAAAAAAAACAAAAAAAACCTGACATTAAATGGTAAAATATGCTTACAGAAATATATGTTGGACAGAAATGTTTGGTCATGAGTTTGACCCACCTGTGGTCATGAATTTTGCATGTGAGTTGCAAACATTTTGAATGCTTTTTAAAAGACTATTACTAAGATTTGTACTGTATTCATCTACAGATAGCATATTTTGCATTTGGTTTACAAGCAGAATTTGATTAGATTGTGTTTTGGACGTTTTGTTTTGGGTGTGGTCAAATACTCCTGGGTTTCAGAACCACAGCCCTGTCCTGGGATACTCTAGAGAGGAGGAAGTGAGATCATAAATGACCTTGTTCTTGGGAAGAGGGGTGTGTAGTGTGATTGACATCTCAATCTTGCCATCAAAACATTCCATTGTTGGGCCCTTAAGTTCTTATGGGCTTTTGAATAGTTTTGTCGTCATGGCATTCGTGACTGCATTTTCCATTGAGCGGCAGTAACCTCAGTTCAACACTAGACTTTATGAAACCCAAATACATTTTTTTATGAAATTTATTTGGGTTGCGGAACTTTATAAACATGAAACTAAAATTCACGTTTTGCTAACCTTAGTCCAAAGGGTTTACTATATGCAAGTTTTTAAAGTTGATTAAATTAAATTAAATTGTTCTGGAAAACCAAAAATATTGATAAATCATTTTGCACTCCGTATCTTGTTGCTTTACTACAATGCTCTGTAGAATGAGAATGTCCCCCATCCTGAAGTTAAAAGGTCCCATTGTCTATTGTCATAAGTGCAGTGATGTATGAAGCACAGATCACACAAAAATCACACTTAAACCAAGCAGTTTTTGTTAGTAAACACAATAACTAACTAACAAAATCTGCTCTTTTGTTTTCACAATACCTGTTGATTCAAAACAAGAGGACCAAACCTTCAATTGATTTACAAAATGTAATCAAGACTACCACCACTTCAAGAACATATAGGCCAAACAAAAGTAATATCCATGGCTTAATGAGTTTACAAGGATGTAAACTCACATGTGAGCTGACACCGTTTATATACAGCAGAGAAGGAGGACACGTGACTTATATTGTTTATCAAAAATGGATGCAAAGTCCATCCAGATGCAGTAGCCTGTAAAAAAAGTTGATGTGTAAGTTTCATTTGTCTTATACCAACTGCAAGTGACTAACAATAGCACAAGCTAATTGTGCCACTCTGTGAACTCAAACTTATTGGGTACTTTAAAATGAGATAGAAGGTAAGCCCTTCAATACATTGCACCCAAACATGTTTCATGTCAACACAAAACAGTGCAGGCAAAGCCATTTCAAATCAGTCTTCAAATCAGTTTAGTTTCTGGAAAATGCCCGCTTCAGTTACCTTGATCCTTGATGGGTTGTCCCTAGTTTAAGATTATTACATTTCTGTTTACTGTCATTGTGTAATGGAAGATGGCTAATGCCTCATGCTGAACGCATTCCCGAGGGCTGTTTGAGTTTCTCCATTTTTTTTTCATCCCCATCCATCATGATCACCACACTTCTTTCTGTTTTTCAGTGTTTAAAACATACCTGCCAGTTTCTTGCCATAAATGTTTGTTTTTTCACCCTGTATCTCTTTATTTCACTGGTTGTCCTTGCCACCTGTGTTTCTCTTTCTTTCCTCTCACTTTCTGCTCCTCTCCTCTGTTCTCGGCACTTTAAATCATCCATTTCTTCAACATGTTCATGTGTCAAATGAGCCTTACACAAATAACTTCTAGCTGATTTTGCCTCCCCTTTATTTTTATGTATGATTTCCTGTTTCTTTAGCAGTCCTTTGCATTTCCATTTCTCTTCCTTCCTTTTTCTCATTTTCTCTCAATCCTTTACCCCCCCACACAACACATAGACACACCATCTTCTCCCTTCCCCCACACAGCTGGCGCCCTGAGCTGTTAGTCCAGATGGTTAGGAGGAGAGGCAGGGGCTTGTTCTCCACGTAGCCCCACAGCAGGCTCTCTGTCCTGGGCAGCCGTGAATCGGCTCCCCCCTGGACCAACTGGAACTCTACCCCCCCCAAACAGCACTGCCAGCATTAATCTCCTAAATGATCCCGGCAGGAGGAGGATCAATACTCATTTACAGAGACGCGGCCTGATCCCCTAATGTAGAGCAGTGAGGATAGCTTTCTGCCCCCCCACCCCCCCGACTCATGTTGCTGTCTCTCCTTTTATCTTGTCTCTTCCTTTTTACACTCTTTCTTCCTGTCTTCATTCCTTCTCTTAACCCAGTGAATGGAAAAGGTAAATGGGATTTGAATAGGTAACAGGTGAAGACAAGGATGTACAGTGGGTAAAAAATGACCTGATAAATTGCCTGTAGTATGAGGTCAGCTGCTTTAATGAAAAATAAAACCTCCATTGATGAAGTCACCACACCGCTCCCGTTAAACTGCCACCCTTAGTGTACCCAGTGGATTGAAAGCAGCAGCTCTTAGATGGCAGATATTGTTGGGATTTAATTTGGTCCTGCTGGGTGGTCCCGTCACCAGTACCCGGGAATAGAGACTACTGGCATTTGGACTGCTATTTTAATAGCTTGGTGAGTGCTATTATGCAGCTTTAATATTTGCAGTAGCATTATTTTTACTCTTTGTTTTCCATCATTGCGAGAAAATATGACTTCATGTTGAAGTGGCAGCATCCAAGGAAAATGGGAATAGACCGGACTTTCCACAGAATAATGGCCCAGTCTTTTTCCAGTCGGTTAGCACCAGCAGAGAGAGAGTGCGTGTGTGGTTTTCAAAACGCCTCATCATTGATCTCTGATGAAGCCTGCCCTTCACTGAAATGCTTTTCTTTTTCTTTTTCTTTTTCCCTTAGCCAGGGAACGTCTGTTTTTCACCTTCACTTTGTGCCTGTGCTCGCCGCCGGCCCGCCCGCTGGACCTTAGTGGCACCTGGAGCCAACTCAGCTGGACAGCTGCTCCGGTCTCTGGCACACGGGGAGAATTTAACTGGTGCCTGGTCAAAGACTAGCTAAACCATGAAATAATATTTTTACCATTCGGCCATTCCAAGTCCTCACTGTGTCAGCACAATTTTGTCGATTTCTTTTAGGACAGCGGCACCACATACAAATGAAAGTTCAGAAGGATGATGTTCGTTTAATCCCCCAAAAGCCGCTTACCTCACTTCTTCCAACAAATTCTTTCGGCAACTCTACTCTACCTCAGCTCCCAATTATTGCAATGGCTATTGCCAGTAGGGGAACATACCTCAAACCCCTTCATTATGGACAGCCAAACCTGTCCGCCCTTTTCCACATCACTTTTTTCCATGCCGCATGTCAAATATCTATATATATATAGGAAGGCAGAAAGCCCAATGCTAACTCTCTTAGCGAGATTCTATGGACATTAATGCTATTATTATCTGTTGCTCTGTAAAGCCTCCTCACAGCCACAGAGCACTTTGTCCTGTTGAATAATTCACTGTCAGCAGCCATAGGCAGAGCGAACTGGCGTAATGATGAAGGGACAGGCACCTTACTCAGCTCTGTCCGTTGTCTGTTTGATGAAGTGAAAGAGGCCATGGGTTGGAGAGGGTTAGACAGATGACGGGGAGGGTATTTGAGGCTACTACCAGGGGCATCTCTAAACTAATGTTGGAGCTTTTTTTTTTTCTCTGCAAAGATTCCGCTATGTACTTAGAGGATATTGCTTTCAACACAGACCTTGTCTTCTCTCTAAACATTCAGAATGAAATTGACCTGTCATTTGTCTCCAATCCATTGTTTCATTTCCCTTTCCACTTCCTGTTCTCATGACCATTGCTCACCTGTAGAGCAGTGTTTAAGAGGGTCATAGTTCCTTTCAGACCTCATTATCTGGGTGCATTTTATGGAAACAGTTTCATACATAGCATGATCATCCTGGCAGCTGATGTGCAAAATGAGAACACATAGGATGCAGAAGGAATTGGGTAACCTAAAAATGGCAAATCTGTCATCCAACAAAGAAAAAGAGATTATAAATAGTTTACTTGTAAATAATCATTACAGTTAAAAAGTGAAGTAAATTGATAATTTATTTGTTCATTAATGTCAAATCATTTTTCTTTGTTGAACTGATCCAAAATTATGTGGCGTTGATTAGTATACTCTTGTCTGTTACAGTTATTCATTACTCATTATAATCTCTAATACTGTCTACACTATGGAGCGTTATTAGTAACTGTCATTATGTCTACACTGGCAGTATGCCTAAATCTACTGTGATGCAACAAAACTCATGTGCAGTGTAGACACTTTCAGGAGATTAGTCCAAGAGTAAAGCAGTCATTGAATTTGAGTTACTAATCATTTTACACATAATCATGAATAAAAATTTAACTTGAAATAAAAATGTAGCTTCTTTTACTAACTGTGATGTGATTCAAACGTCTGGTCTTACCGATTAAAGTCCATGTGAAATCAAAATTTACAATGTTGTTTTGCTATAGCTGACATTTTTATTCTTTAGTTAAACAGTTCATTTAAATCAATCCACTGAAATATAGTTAAAAGTAAAATTATTAGCTCTCCTGTGAAATTAAGTATTTCTAAAGTACTTCCCAAATAACAGAAATAGTTATTAATAGCTATTTTGTAAGACACTTCAGCTTAAAGTGGAATATGTGCTTAACTATAGGTTAATTAGGTTAACTAAGCAAGATATGTAAATTTCTCATTGGATAGTGGTTTGTTCTGTAGCCAATCAGGAAACAAAATCTTAAGAGGGCTAATTATATTGACCTTAACAATTGTTTACATTTAAAAAAAACAAACAAAGATCTGGTCTTAATGATTAAAGTCCATGCACACATTGTTAATCTTTAGGTGAACATTTAATTTAAATTAATCCACTGAAAAAAAGACATTTGTTTAGTAATCTTCAATCCAAGCCCATTTGGATCTACATTTGGAGTCACGGTCCTTCTCAGTTGACATCAGTATCTTCACAAGCCTCTTACCGTTAATTTGCTATGAGTAAATGATGAGCAAAAAGAAAGCCCCACCCCCTATTCAGTTTCAGTTGGAAGTACATCAACAGAATGAAATAAAAGTCTCAGCAACACGAATCACAAGAACCACTTTTAGGATACTTTATTACCTTTTGAAGCCTTGGTCCCCATACATTGCCATTGGAAGGAAATGACTGACTAGAACCAGATTTAAAATTTCACCATTTGAGCAAAATAGTAAGCCATACAAGTTTGAAATAACATAGTCTTATATTGCCAGAACTTCACTTACATCAGAAAGTCTGGACCTCATGGCAGCTTTCAATGGCTATAGACAGCCCAAGCGGGCATCCAACTGACATGTAAAGCTTCCAGTCAAAGTTAATTGTTCAGCGTCATGTTTATGGGGGCATGAAAATATTGATGTCCCTATACAATAACAGCAGGTATGCATGTCCCTCAACCAGAACTCTTGGATGTCTATTAAAGATTGTATGCCGTGAATGTCACATGCTCTTGAAAAAGTGTGCTCATTGCCACAATTGTAAACATGATGGTTTGGGGTCATAGCTGCTTTGTTACAGCAACACACAAGATAAATCATACGATGACTTCAAAACTCCCAAAGGTTTTCCATTTTGTGTTTCTTATGCATCAGATGTTCAGCCTACATTACTAGTCTCTACCTCAGACAACCTGGAAGTGTAAATAAAGGTGGACTTTTCCAATTAGTGGCACTTCAACAATAAATGTTGGATGAAATTAATGGGTAATTAATAACAAATCTATTATTTATTTTATACAAGGGTTGTTGACATGACGTTGCATTTTCAGTCACACATGACAGAAATGAATATAATTAGTATTATCATCATTTAAAATGCAGTAAATGGTTAAATATTTCATCTTCCATGCACCTCTTGTTATAAAAACTGCTGTGTTATTACATTGTTGAGCCAAATTTTAGTAGCTATTTTTGAAAATGGCAATAATTTTCTTCATCCATATATTTTTAAAAACATAGGAACTTGATTCATTTTGTCCCTGGAAACCATATCCTCTGGTGTTACATATGCTAATTTTAAATCAGGCAATTCCACTGAATAATGTAATTAGTTAAATGACCCTATTCAAGATTGTGACATGCACATTTAAGATTTTGTCTTCAAATTTTTGGAAGGTACCACTATAAAAACATTTTGTTGTCCTTTGGCATGACAGCCCTATTTATTGAAAATGTCCAACATGTCATGGAGGGAAAAAATATTTTTCATAATTTCATATAAAATAAATAGCACTATATGAAGATAAATCATATTTGTATTTTGAAAATGTGTATATTATTAAGAGATGAAGAAGAATTTTGTCACACCATAGGACATATTTAAGGTACAGTTCAATAAAAAAGTGAAAGTTGATAATGTTAGTGACCCCTTATATTTCTCATACATCAGACTTCAAACTACATAAATAAATTATTTTTCTTTAAAAATGGTGTAAAATAGTAACTATTTAGTTGAATATATTTCAGAGTATTTTTCTTTAATACGCAGCATATCATTGTGAGATTACACAGTGTCTTCAGTCAATCAATGTGGACTGTACACTGCAGACCCATGCTAAGTACACCACACCCAGCTGAGGTCTGACAGAAACCTGATAGTCATCAGGTACAAGAATAGCCCTGCCCGCCGCTGCTGCAGTGCTCGCTTTTGTGACCTGTAACAGAGAATGGCAGACCTTCAGATGGTACCATGTTGGTACTTCGGTCCAAAGTGTCCTTGTCTTCAAAGTCATATGAATGCACAAGCTCATGTTTTGGGTTCTGCATAAAACTCTAAAAGACATTTCATACACTACCAACACTACAAATACTAACCTTTCATTTGTGTTGCATCATCTAATATTACCTTAAACGTGACACTTTTTCTAACTTTTCTCTGTCATTCGGTTGCTTTTCACTTTCGCTGTCAGTCTCTCTTTCTTTCTTTCTCTCTTTCTGCCTCTCACGCGTTCTCTCCCTGGTCAGAGTCAGAGGAGTAAACATCCCTGGGGAACAGCGAGCTCTTTCTTTGGGTGGAGGACTGAATCATTGCAGCGAGGGTCCCATGATCCTCCCTGTGCCTTGGGACACACACTGCATTCCTCCTCCTTCCTACTCAATCGTGTACATAGTCAAATGCACATTTCCCTCATAGTTTAATATGTTAATACACAGACCCTTCTACTGCACATCAAGAAGTGTATATACAATTCTGGCAGTAAACAGGTGGTAAATAGCATTAGACCTACTGTCATGGTTATTTAATAATCTGACAAAGTTTTTGCCATCCTGAAGAACTGTGGCAAAAGTTCATTAGATATGCTTATTTCACTGCTGTTTAGATCAAATATTCTGTTACGATTATATCTGCGCTCTATTTAGTGCGTAAGGCACCGATAGCATCAGTCATGTGACATAATATTTAATAATTGATAAATGAATGGCACTGCTTTGAAGTTCAAACTATGTTCCTTTGAATTCAATATGAACTAAATAAAAACATTTATATATAATTCAAAACTTAGGGGGAAAACTGACTAACGTATAAAAGATTTAAAGATGTCTGCATGATCTTGTCAGATACAGTCATTAAAAAAACTGTTTTTGGTGAAACTCAAGTGATATGATTATAATGCAGGTGAAACTAGGGTTAATTGTCACAAGGACTGTACAGTATGTCAGAAGTATGACATTCCTAATACAAGCCTTTGTTAATGGACTTAAATTAGTGTAACTTTTTATTTATTTTATTTGACTTTTTAACATTTTATCCTCCAAGGTTTTTTGTGTTTTTTCTTTGCAAAAGCTTTTTGAATGCACAGTAAAAACAATATTATATATTAGGCAAGGGTTAACATAATAAAAATATTAAAAAGTCAATAAAACAGGTACAGGTTTCCCTACTTTTATCAAGTGGAGAGAGGTAATCATATGTTTTAATGTTATATTCTGCATAGTGTAAAATAAAAAAAATAAAAATTATTGAAAAAAGTTTGATAACTTTTTAAACAGATTAGCAATGAAATAGAAATATATAATGATTATTATAATTAATAAAACAGTTATAATAATGTAATACAGAAATAGTTGTATATTTAACAATAGGCTATTATTATATTAATTATAGATCATTTGTAATTTTTTTATTTATTTTGTTGCCAAGACTTCTGTACAGATAATGACTTTAAAGTACCCTTATCAAATATGGGTCATATAAGTAAAAAGTGTGACAACTAGCCTCAGTCTTCTTAGAGCAAGTTTTATGACAAGTAGTTTTGTGCTTTATCATGAATGAGAAACAGTTGCTGCCAAGATTGTGATAGTATGTGTGTGTGTGTGTGTGTGTGTGTGTGTGTGTGTGTGTGTGTGCTAGAGCGTGCGCGCGCAATAAACAGGTGCACGCGTCAAACTTTCCCCGCCCCCACCCACACTGTAAAAATAATACATATTATGACGCTTGATTCAGTTTGCGTGTTTACCGTTGCACTTTCCCGTAATGTTTGTTTTATGCAGACGGTCATGCTTCCTCTGAACTGTCAATCAACGCAGACACTGAAGTGCTCTAGTCCGTGCTCACGGACAGGTTGATCGGTGACCGTTTCGGACAGGCAACAGCGCCACGGGGAGCGCGTGGTGTGAGGGGCGGGAGTTGGCCAGTGACGGGGGTCTGAGCGCCAGAGAGAGAGGTATAGGAGCCAGAAGGTAATGTCGTAAAGCCGAGTGTCGTAAACCAGGTGCAGGGAGGGGAGGTGGAGTAGAAGGGAGGGAGGGGAGGTGTGGGGGCGAGAGGAGGTGACTCTCCAGCAGCATTTAGACACAGCGAAAGGATCATGGCGGATGGCCCCAGGTGTAAGCGCAGAAAGCAGGCGAACCCGAGGAGGACAAACGGTGAGTAAAAACCCTTCGCTTTGCTTGGCGACGGCTGATTTCATTCAACTCTGGACTCCGGGCCGGTGGCAGAACTTCTCGAGCCCTTCAAAGTGCTGGAAAGTAGCGCTGTGTTATAGCCCCTATCTGGTGTACCGTTATACCTGCCGCGCTCGCGACTCTCTCTCCGCCTAGCGGTACAGAGCGCGAGCGCGGACCGTTATTCGCAGCCAGTCCCATACAAGTGACTCTCGCTTTTGTTTCCCCTTTTATTCCTCTTTGCCTCGAGTTCACTTTGTTAAGCTTTCTGATTAAAACAGCTACTTAGGATTGGGTCTGTTACTCGTCACTGCTGTGTTTTCCTCTTTAGATTCGACCGAACTGAAACTTATTTTCTCCCTCAAAATGTACCTGTTTGGTCCGATGCGGCTGATTTGGTTTCACACGAAACAGACTGAGCGATTGAAGTGGTGGAAATGCTTTCATAAATACATGTTTGTGAACAGACCGCTTGTTCGGGAGGATTTTGCTTTATTTTCGTTAACAGCAAACTTTGTTTAGTATATCTGCAATGGGCTGTTCCGCTGTCTGTGTGGTAGCAGGTAGCTAGCGGCTAGCAAAATCCTAAAAATAACCTTTGATGGTAAACATTTGAACCTATGGCGATGGATAAACATGTTTATTTCGCCGAGGTGACAGTTTGGCTTGTTTACTTCCTACGGAACAGCTACAAGTCGCACTTTTGTCATCTAGCTGAACAGAAAGTGCCTGATAACAGCAGCACGCTGCTCTCCGGTGCCGCTGCAGTAGAAAAAGGGGGCATGTATTCAGTTCGCGGTGATGTTTGACAGGAAAGTTTCTTCTTGAAGTTTACAAAGCACAAAATAAGGGTGTGTTTCTGTAACAGTCCTGCCAGTCTATAGGCGTCCCCGCGGGATTCGGTGCACGATGCCAGTTAAAGCAACCTGTTTGTGCAGCCAGCCTGCCACATTTCTAGTTGGGTGGTAACACTGAGGAGAAAAGGAAAGGAATCTGAAGGGCTGTCTGCTGCTAGAACAACTGCTGCAGCCTATATAAGGAATGCGTATACATCCCGAGCAGCGCAGACAATCCTGATAAATCGCGCTGCTGCAGCTGGACTTACTGCACTGACAGTTTATTTGTTTTGGGGACTTTATGCATCCGCTCTGTAACTCACCGTCCGTAACTGTGTAGTTTTCTGTGTGGTGGATAACTTACTATTGTACTAGCGATTTGCGATCTTGAAATATAACTATTTACCTTGTATGTTGTGCACAGCAGAGGTTTAGACGTGAACCTAACTACATTTACTAAGGAAATCGATAACGAGAAACGTGAGGCGTGCTTCACCTCTAGCGTGCGCGCTTGAGATAGGGCAACATGAACTCAAAAGCATCGTTTTTATTCAACCAAACTCGGTCCTTTTCGATTAAAGTGCATAGTTTAATGTTTAGATGGCTTAGTGGTGTTCAGTGTTTTTCACGAAGACGCGAGTGAAGAAAGACACTTTTGCTCAGGCTGACGCCATGCGCGCGCCATGTAGCGGTTCTCTCTGCACGCGCGTCTGTGAGCGACCTGTAAATATGTGTCTACCTGATCGGAGAGGAGGAAAAAAATGTCACTTAGGTTTTTCGTAAATGCCATCTGACCATCTTGCGCGTTTTTTGCTACCTGAACTTGCTGATAAGGAAGGAGTCGTTCTTTTTCACTCTCTGAGATACATTGTCTCATTTTGAAAGCAGACGGGAGGCGTTTCTCGTGCGTTGCAGCAAATGTCAACTTGTGCAGGTATACAAAAGATATATGTGTAGTGTTTTTCGCATGCCTTCTCACTCTCAGCTGTTGTCGTTTGTTCTTAACTGTAGAACGGATGAGTGCCTGTTATCATTCGGCTTTCTATAGCGCGTACTCTTAAAAGCACCGCTTGTGCAAAGAGCATCTTCGGTACTTGCAGGTTCTGGAGCATCGCTCGTGATCTTTTCCCATGCGATAAAGCATATGCGTGTTATGAAATGGTTAAACCTGGAAAGATTTTACACCATGAGGCTTGAGGGTCATTTTGTTGCGCTTTTCTGCCGTGTTGGATTGAAATAAGTGCTTTGTCATGGGGCGTTTGGCACCGCTCACCGCACTGCAGGTATCTGAACGCGGAGACGCACCTGAACCGTGCGTCAGCACCTTGTACTTATCACTTGAACACCTCTAGTTATCGGTATTGTTGACATATTATGCCATTATATGTTAAACGTTATCTTTTTGTGTTTAATAAAGCTTGCGTTATAATTTTAAGCTCAATCATATCAAGTGTTTTTTTTTTTGTTTGTTTGTTTGTTAAAAAATATATATATAAATATATAAATTTAGGTTGAGCAGTTAAACATAGGCAGGCGCTTTACGCGTCCTGACAGTTAATTATCTGAAGTCACGGGTTGACCTCGGAGCGCACCCGCCGAGTATCAGCGCTCCCGGTGCGTGATCAACCCTCCCTGAGTGTGCGCGTCCCTGCGTCATTAGCATACGCCCCTCCCCCTCCGCGCCCCCGTCAGGAGTGTTGATCAGACCGTGTATAATTGGAATGTGGCCGCCTGAGTGCTTCACCGTTTGGTGCAAAGGCCAACAGTAAATGTTCACTGGAGGCAAACTGTCTTCTAGACAGATACACTTTGTGTTTACCAGACTTGCCTTCGCTTTAATTACCATAATCAAGAAGAATTGAATGGTTTTATTTCAACTCACTTTAGAACTATTTTAATTCAGCCAATGAGGCCTTGATGTATGAATCCTCTACTGAAGAATGTGAATGGTACTGTTTGTTCATAACATCTTCAACTCTAATTATAATTCAGACAACCTTTATTGGCTTAACAATCCCACATAATTAAAAAAAATCTCCCTTAGGTCTTCTGTGATGTTGCTTGTTGCTCTTATCAGTATAGGCCTAATTGTTGGCAGCATCGCAGTGCTGATAAATCACAGATGAAGTGAAGTGAAGTGAAGTGAAGTGAAGTGTAGTGTGGCCAAGTATGGTGTCCCATACTTGGAATTTGTGCTCTGCATTTAACCCATCCAAGTGCACACACACAGTTAGTGAACACACACATACCGTGAACACACACCCGGAGCAGTGGGCAGCCATGCTGCGGCGCCCGGGGAGCAGTTGGGGGGAATGGTGCCTTGCTCAAGGGACTCACCTCAGTCGTGGTATTGAGGGTGGTGGAGAGTGCTGGTCATTCACTCCCCCCACCCCCAATTCCCGCTGGTACCGAGTATCGAACCAGCAACCTTCGGATCACGAGTCCAACACTCTAACCACCAGGCCACGACTGCCCCCAACAAGTTGCAGCAATGAGCTGAATGGTTACACATGCACATAAATATATGTGCTTGAAACTGCAAAGGTGAACAAACTAGGCATATGTAAAAATAATTAATAATTGCTAAAACACTCACATTTACACAATGTACTGACAATGGAAAAGGTTTACTTTGAGTTTTAAAAAGCTTCTCATACAGATAATAACACTGTAAAACGATTCCTATTCATTATGCATGCCAGGCTAATAGTGTTACTGTATGTCATGGTATCTTGAGCAGCACAAACACCTTGTAGTCCGCTCTTGTTGAAGGTGTTGTCTATTAATACTCATGCATTAGCATTACTCATAATTCACAAACTTGCATTTGTGTAATTAACTTAAAGACAATAACTTTATAATTTTACCAAAACTTTGAGACCAAAATGTTTGTTTTAAGGCCCTTTCGAATGCAGCTGTCATGTAAATTATGTCCAATGCACATAATTTGAATGTTTTTTACTAGTTGAAAACAATGTTGTGGAAATGCCCCTTCAGTATCTTAACTTTCCTCTGTTTGAATGTTGAAAGATCTGAGTTCAAACTTTGGTTTCAATAATCAAAACATTTCCATTAAATATTTATGTAAAAATTATTATTTTTTAAAGATTATGATAGCTCAAAGGTAACATTAATTGTTTGAGAACTGTAAAATATTTTTATTATATATTATTATTTCTTTATGGTGGCTGCATGGTGGCGCAGTGGGTAGCACGTTCGCCTCACAGCAAGAAGGTCGCTGGTTTGAGCCTCGGCTGGGTCAGTTGGCGTTTCTGTGTGGAGTTTGCATGTTCTCCCCGTGTTGGCGTGGGTTTCCTCTGGGTGCTCCGGTTTCCCCCACAGGTCCAAAAACATGTGGTATAGGTGAATTGGGTAAGCTGAAATTGTCCGTAGTGTATGTGTGTGAATGAGAGTGTATGGGTGATTCCCAGTGATGGGTTGCAGCTGGAAGGGCATCCGCTGCATAAAACATATGCTGGATAAGTTGGCGGTTCATTCCGCTGTGGCGACCCCAGATTAATAAAGGGACTAACCCGAAAAGAAAATGAATGAATGAATAAATATTTCTTAATGGTCATATGACTATCATTTACAGATTAGTGTCAACCTACCAAGTAAACATACCAATATTTAAATCATCCTAACTATTATTACATATTTTTTTTAGCTGTTAATAAAAAACTTCCTGACTCATTTATGAGTCAGATTTCAGTAGTGTACTCATATCATGCCAATTTGTAAATGTTATTGTGGTTTCTACACCCAGTTGCTGCGGGGGAGGTGAACCTTTCTCCCCTGGTGCTGATTTTTTTACCAGACTCTGCTCGCATGTGACAGCAGCACTTCACTATCAGGTGAAAAATTTGTGACGTGCCTGTTGCTTTGGCTGAAGGCAGAGTGTTAACCTCGAGATGAGCTGTTGGGCAGGTGAAGAATGTTTTACAAGCTAGAGAATTCATTACATCTCTCTCACTTTTAACCCTGTTGACTTGCCTGAATGAATAGATAAATACATAAATTCTCTAAATGTACTGGACTGTTATAAACGCAGTAAACTTGAGGCCCAGGGAACAACCCACTGATTTGAACTCTCAGTCTTGGAGTGGAATGCTAAATAGTCAACAGACTTTCAGAGTACTTTAGGCAGTCTCAGGTGAAGTTATCTGTAGTATGTGAGGAAGGTGAACTGTGTCTAAACATCCTGAAAGCTGTGTGGCTGTGCAGTACAGCCTTAATCAATCTTTTTTAAAAGCACACCTTGCTTATATCACCAACTGCTCCAAAAGCTGACAGAGAGTATCTCAAGTATGTCACTGAGGACACATGTATTCCCAAAACTCTATTTCACCCATACAGTTCCAGTATGGGTTTCCTGCATGTCTTTTCTTGAACCGTTCTGTGCATTTTTAATGCCGAAAAAGGGGGTTCAACACCAGTTCCACTGTTAAATAGTTCTAGTAGTTCATTTATTCATTTTCTTTTCGACTTAGTCGCTTTATTAATCTGGGGTCGCCACAGCGGAATGAACCGCCAACTTATCCAGCATATGTTTTACGCAGCGGATGCCCTTCCAGCTGCAACCCATCACTGGAAAACACCCATACACTACCATTAACACACATACACTGCGGACAATTTAGCTTACACAATTCACCTATAGCGCATGTCTTTGGACTTGTGGGGGAAACCGGAGCGCCTGGAGGAAACCAACACGAACACGGGGAGAACATGCAAACTCCACACAGAAATGCCAACTGACCCAGCCGAGGCTCAAACCAGCAACCTCAAACTACCCACTGCGCCGCCTGTTCTAGTAGTTAAGTTGCAATATATTAATCTGTGTGTCTAAAAATGTAAAACTGTGCAAGAGAAGTACCCAGTATGTGAGACAGTGAGTGAATGAAGCATTTCACTTCTAATTTATCTAAAAAAAAGAAAGAAAGATGAGAGCCCTGTGGTTGAATCACTCCCGGTACTGGGACCAACAAAACAGAGGTGCTGAATGCACAATGTTTCTTTTCAGTCTGGTTACAGAATACAGCACACAGAGTATTATATCATTGTTCATTCTGTGGAATATTCATGGCTAATTCGCCTGGCTGAGAACAGACTCCAGAATGTGAAGCATTGTTGTGGAAAAGAAATATGATTCTTCAAACCTTTTTAGAAGATGCTTTAACTGTGCCAGTGTGTGTCTTTTTTCACCTTTGGACGTGGGAATTATTCCCAAACATTTGGGGTTCTCGCAGCGCATGACATGAAGACTATCAGGAGCATGAGCTGTAAACGTGGAGGTGCTAATAGTCGGCAAGACGACAGGTGTTGTTCACAGGGCAGCTCTCTTTCTGTCCCTTCCTCCTTTGGCTCCCTCCAAGAGTACTGGAGGGCAATCTGAAACCTCCCAGTTTGGGAATAGAGGAATGTGGCTGACCGGTATTAGCATGGCTAAGATAATAAACATGGCAGCGGCTGTTGGGCGTGCTGTGCTTTGTAGTGGCTTTCTAAAATGGAGGTTACGTTTCAAAAGAACTTTAGCAAGGCTGTGTTTTTATACCGAGACAATTTAGGGGAAGGATTTACACCTCCGAAATGAGCAGAACCCGCAAAGTTTTACTTGACTGCGCTTATACTCGCAATGGCACACCCAGTGAATGATGAGAAATATTTAGCTTGTTTACTACCGTTAGCTTCGGAGAGCTATGGCCAACGTCAGGCTACTGCCAGCTCTGTGATAAAATGGGTGTAGCGGAATTTATTTGTCTGATAAAACTTTAATTACTGTGCCGGGCCATTTCCACACCCCGTCCCAGACTTTCTAGGGTTTAGGGCAATAAACACACACGGTTGTTTTTCTCTTACTCATGCACATTAAGTCGACGCTTTATAGTTGCAGTATTTTTATGCATGTATTTGTTTTCTGTAGGTATATGTGAGCGAGGAGGTGTGCTTTTCTGCAGGACGTGCTCCTAGGGCATTTTAAAGGCCATCTGCTAACATTTAGGATCTCCCTCTGGTTTAGCCAAAGAGGAAATTTTCATTTATCCATCATCCTTGCCTCGACTTCCTCCAAATGTCCATCTGAAATGACTGTCCTCTTCTCTTCTCCTCTCCTCCTTTGACCCTTTCCCTAAGACACAGTAGCAGGGAGATGTTTAGTGACCTCTGCCATGGGCACCCATGCATTGCCTCAAGTATGACTTCACTTTCCCCCCCTGAGCCATTGTGAGGCGTCCAGCGTAACAAATTGGCTGTGTGTTAAAGTACACGCACACACACACAAATACACACTCTGTGAATAGATCTCTAGGTAACAAAGCTCTGAAGCAGTCCTTGTTTTTTTCGTCTTAGCCCCCATTCCCTTTCAGTTTGCCCCCCGTGTGGAGGTCACATGGGGGAGGGATTTGTTGAAGATGGAGGTCAGTGTTTTGGAGGCCTGCTGAGGTGACAGTGAAGGACTGTTGTAAACTGGCGAGATGGCTCTTCTTCTCTCCCTTCCTGTGCTTTGCATAACAAACATGGATTCCTTCTTGTCAAGGGCCAGTGCAAATGTGTTTTTAAGCACGTGGAAAACACCGTATGTGAGTGAGAACTTTGTAGACAGAGCATGGTGCTGCATTTCTATTTGACTGAGCTCCAGTTTGTGTTTTCTCTTGCATTGTACGCTCTCGCTCGTTTTCTTTAAAAGGCTTGCAGAAGGAAATTGGGGCCTTTTGTTTTGTTGATTGGGTGAATGAAAAGGAAAGAAAGGGAAATGGGACTCCATTAAAGGTAAAAGTAATGGCCATTCAGGTTTTGGTACATACAACATGACAATATGCAACATGAGACGGCATGCAGAACTTTTCCTGTCTTTACTGTCATAGTTGATCAAATCCTTGCAGAATAAAAGTATTCATTAAAATAAAAAATAAACAAAAAAATATAATAATAAAAACTTCCTAACCCCAAAAATTGTGTATTTCTGATTAAATCAGAATTTGTAATAGGAAAGAATGTAGAGTGGGAACTAAATTTATAAATTAATATTTTAAGATTAATTAGATTGACACAGAGTATGTTTTGCCTTGGTAAATTATGTTGCAAATTACAATGGAAAATTATATTATATTCATAAAATATATTCATAAAATATAATTTTTTTTAATCTTAATTATTTTCTTTAAGAAGGATTTTAATTATCTTTCAGCTTGCAAAGATCTATACACGGTTCATTTCAGGTGCTGCTTAATTCCTGCGGCCCTGTCCAAATTTGGCTCTCGGCAAACAGCACTCCAAACATCTCTGTGCTTTTACAAACGGGATTAATGATCAGCCCGGTCACTGGTCTCACGGAAAGAGAGGAAGCATTACTCCCAAAGAAAAACCTTCTCTTTATTTCTCTCTCCTTCATCTCTCCCTCATTTTCATTCTCCCTAAAAGAGCCCAGGTTTCATGAACCCCCTTTTTGGTTGTACTTTATTGCTGGGATTGTGTGTATTTGTGTGTGTGTGTGTGTGTGTGTGTGTGTGTGTGTGTGTGTGTGTGTGTGTGTGTGTGCGCGCGCATGCTTAAGTGAGCTATTGTGTTTTAAAGCTTCAGCGAGGGGGAGAAAAGGGGTTTTGCTACCTATGCAGCAGGCCACTATCGGCCATAGAGGGGCTTAGCGGCAGAAGAAAAGGACTATTGAAAGAGTGCAGAGAGGGAGGGAACACTCTTTCTCCTGCTGCCTGTGGGAAACTACTGCCCATGCGGAGACGTGCATTTGCATATGACCCATTCTCCTCCGAGAGGAAGACGAGATGTGGAGGAATCCTTGTCTTTTTGCATGTCAGTGTGTGTAGGTGGAGCGTTTGTCTGCTGTGATGGAGAGGTGTGATGAAGGAACAAGTGTTAGTGCGGATGAGTGTCAACAGCACTGGTCTGGGGACTAAAATATCCTAAAGGTGTTTGGATGGTGCTGGTGAGAGACACGTAGGCATTGCCAAAATAAAACCCCCCTTGCAACACTTGAAGATTGAAGTCATATGTGTCACTTTTAAATACGCACATGTTAATTTTTGTTAATTTATATAATAGACTTTTGATCTACAGGCTGTACTATACTTCAAGCAAAGTCAAACAGGCCTGACTTTATTCTGAACAAAATTAATCTAAACTTAACTTTGTTTTGGGTTTGTTTCTGGAGTTTGAAGCAGTCTGGCTTGTAAACAACCATATTACAATTAGTTAGTGGTAATAACATAACAAGCGAGGCATTAGTAAGACAGTAAACACACAAACACTGGTGCTGTTATCTATAGTACAAAATGAAGTAAAAGTAATACTGACATGTTTGATATCATAAAGGTGCTTTATTAAAGCAATGTATTATTATTATTATTACTATTATTATTAATTGAATATAATAAAGTTTACATCGGTGTCAGCAAAAAGTTTACATTTTTGTGCATTTCTGTCATCATTTACGTATCCTCCACTTGTTGTTTTTTTAACGGCCTAATCCTGAGATTAAATGATTTGGCTAGACTATAATATATATATTATGGATTATCAGAATCATTGTTTTTTGATTTTGCATGACACAAAGGCAGTCGTACTTTCTTATAATTCTCTTCATCAATAACGCAATACTGCTTGTTAAGGCTGCAGGATACTGTGAAAAATATGCAATATTGTTATTGAGTATTGCGATAATGATATTTCTTACGATATAATTAACTTGCAAAATGCTTTTTTATCAGCAATTAAATTTTTTTTTATTTATGTTACGATCATACTAAAATAAATGGATATTTAATTTAATTTAGTAGCTATTTTTCTGAGCTAATTCAATTCTAAAGAAAAACCTAAGAGCACCTACTGGAGAGGTCGGGATGAAGATAGTAAAGGCCCCATCTGATTGGTCAGATTTGGATAAATAACTTATGCATACAGCGCACAAATGCTTGGCACATGATTACTTAAATTTATTGAACGTCTTTGCGATATGGATATTGCATATACTATTATCTTGATGACGATAATTTTTTATGCTTGTGGCTGCCATGTTCCAACAATGAAACTTTTGAAACTCACTCTCATTGGCTAGCTGGAATCCTCACAGAGGCAACCCTAACAAAAAGTTTGATATTTATGATTTTATGCTTTGGGATAAGGGGAGCTCTGACTTTTATTGATTGAGAACAATAATACATAATCATAACGATAAACTCAATGTTCCAACAAAATTTGATTGTGACAAGCCTCAAATTGGTCTATGCCGATTTGATCGAGTGGCACGAACAGAAAATAAAATAGGCTTAAAATCGTCAAGTGGCCAGCCTTACACGCAGCTCAAAAAAGTGACGCCTCCCTAGAATAGCAGCAGCCAGTTAGGATCATTCACAAGTATTGTGTCGTCTGGAACCGCTAGCACACATTTCACAATGTGTGTGCGCGAATGCTTCCTATCAGTCTCATTTTTTCCTTCTGTATGTCACTGTGTTGTGTTGATCTCATCTAATAGAGTGTGTATGAAATAGATTCTCTGGAGATAAACACTTCTCTGCAGATCTCTTGTCAGTGTGAGTCATATGAACAGGTGTGTGAGGTGTATGACCTCATCTAATACAATCATCTATCCCGATGTGTGTGTGTGTGTAGGCATGGTGGGAAGGTCACTGCCACATCTCACAGGAAATTAAGACTTCGTCCCCCCTTCTCCACTCCTTTACTCTTTGGGGATATTATGTTTGTGTGTACACCTGTCCGAAAGACTCCGATCGGAGCCTGACAACTTAAGTGGCATGTTCTTCAGGGATGAGCTCGTCTGTTCGTGTGCACCTGTTAAGGTTTCTTCAGTGCACCTGAGAATATGAGTGCTCGTAATTGGCCTGTGTGGGGGGTAATTTTGTGCGCCTGTTGTGCTGATACATTTATTGTTTTTAATAATATGACTTGGGAGTACTCTTAAGGGCTAGCATCGGCACTAGAGTCTCTCTCTTTCTTTCTTTTTTATGCATATCTATAGCTAGCTTTAAAGTCAAAGTTTTTTGTTTAACTGTTTACACAATATAGGCCTACTGGTCTTTTCTTGGACAATGTATTCAGTAGATTGTGGTGTAATGTAGTAGTAAGAACTGGACTTGTAACAAAAAGGCTCAAATCCCTAAGGAACGATTCCATGAACGGACAGCTTTGTGCTGTTGAGCGAGCCACTTAACCTTAAGGTTGATCCAGGAGGATTGTTCCTGTAACCGAAAGTGTGGTTAGCGTCAGTCTATAGGCAGATATAAATCTACACTGTAAAAAAGTTTATAGTTGACACAAGTAAACCCATCGCTTTTAAAGAGATAAGTTGACTACTTAAAAAAGTGAGTAAACCTGTTGCCCTTAAAACTATTAAGTAAATGAACTATGTGCATAATTATACAAAATTAATTAAGTCAACTTAAGAGATCCAAGTTACAATGGGTTTACTCACTTTTAAGGCAACAGGTTTACTCACTTCTTTTTGAAGTTAATTAACAAATCACTTTTTATAGTGTGAGCAAGTATTTGACATTTAAAAGAACCGTGGGAGACCAGCTACTACTGTTGTGGCATATATAATACAGCTTTTTTATTCATTTTTGTAAATTAATTGTGTGCAACACCTGGGAAATTGTTTTTAAAAATTGAAAATAAAAACATTTCAGTTTCTTAGTACATTGCTGACATGTAAATGTACCCTCAAGTAAACAGTTTAAGGGGGAGGGAAAGAAAGAAAGAAAGAAAGAAAGAAAGAAAGAAAGAAAGAAAGAAAGAAAGAAAGAAAGAAAGAAAGAAAGAAAGAAAGAAAGAAAGAAAGAAAGAAAGAAAGAAAGAAAGAAAGAAAGAAAGAAAGAAAGGTGAGAAAGTGCAAAGTTTTCTGATTGACTAAACAAGGTATTTTGTCATTTTATAAAGTTTCGACTAATCCCAGAGTCAGGTATGATATTTTTCAGGTTATAGGGATTTTTTTCCCTCAAGAACAAACAAAAAACTAACATTGTGTTTTCTATTCTGCCTTATGAGCATATCAAAGAATAAGCAAGGGGCGTCTCATCACCAGCCAGACTGTTTCTCTTACCCTCACCTCCTGTTTATAAAGGAGCTAAAAACGAAAAGCTGTGTTTTTCATTTCTTTAATCTTACTTCATGCTCGTCGCATCCAATCCCATCATCCCCATATTGCATCCATAATAGGCAACAACCTGCAATATCTCCTGATTGATCCACAGCAAAAACACGACAGTCTCTTCGAGCACAAAAGCAGCATCAACACACCTTCAGCCGTCACCGTTCCTTTTTGCATCCCTGTTGCATCAGAAAGCAAAATTACAGCTAGAAGTAATGCATCCTCATTTAATGCTTTCAGCCCTTATCGCATCAAAACAATGCTAAGAAGATAATGATGAATATGCCGTATACTTTTATCAGCTCGTAGGCCTTATGAATACAGCTCTTATGCAGGCGAGCGGCTGCACTGATAAGGTGATCTATCAAAGTGATGTATGAAATGTCAGGGATGCTGGGAGGCAGCATGAGATCTCTGTTCTCTGAGCTTCTGAGCAGCTCGGCAGGGTTTGATGCGTTATGATTTGAGGGGAGACTCGTAATGCATCTCTATTCACAGCCCCCTGGAGACCTGTGTGTGTGCGTGTGTGTGTGTCCTTGTCCATCTGAACTCCCTGGAGAAGGGATTGTATAAGTAGGATGTTAGGTCGTACTATGATGTGTGTGTATTAGTCACATTGTAAAAGGCTTTCCAGCACAGCGAATGTCAACACCGGTAAACATCTAGAAAGACGCAATGGGGAAAAATTATAACATTTGTGAAAACTGAATGAAATGCAGAATTGGCTTTTTTGTGCATACAAAGCAATGTGTAACTTTTATTAAAGCATATGTTTCTGACAAGTTACAGTCTAATGTACACAATACAATAAATCAAGATGTTGTTACAGCGTATTATTTATTCATAAATTTTCCTTCAGCTTAGTCCCTTATTTATCAGGGGTCGCCACAGCAGAATGAACCGCCAACTTATCCAGCATATGTTTTATGCAGCAGATACCCTTCCAGCCGCAACCCAGTACTGGGAAACACCCATACACTCATTCACACACACACACACACACACACACACACAATCATACACTACAGCCAATTTTAGCTTATCCAATTCACCTATAGTGCATATCTTTGGACTGTGGGGGAAACAGGAGCACCCGGAGGAAACCCACGTGGACACAGGGAGAACATGCAAACTCCACACAGAAATGCCAACAGGCCCAGCCGGGACTCGAACCAGCAACCTTCTTGTTATGAGGTGTTAACCACTGAGCGATTTACAGTGTAACTGTCTCATTATTAGTCGGTAAAAAGAGGTCATAAAGACCATAAAACAACAAAGTAATTAATTGCTTCCAAAATTATTGTATTAAAGCAATCTATTAAAATATTATATGGGAAGTATTTACTTTTTAATAGATTCACAGCAGCTTCATGGTTCACCTAAAGTAAAATCATTTATGTAACTGGAAATATTAAAAAAAAAAAATAATAATAAAAAAATTTATTAATTGAACAATATAATGTAATAAAATATAAAAAAAATGTATTTAATATGAAACAGAAAATATTGAAACGAATTCAAAATAAAAATGACAAGTTACTCAAATGTACAGTGTACCTGAGATGAATTCTGCAATGGTCTTTTAAATGAAGAAAGAAATGTATAACTAGTCGTCTGTATTTTATTAAAGCATCACTTATGACATATTATAGCCAGTCTTACACAACATACACTAAAAGGAGATGCTGTCACCCCAATTAAAATGCTTGTCAAGGGTTTGTGTGTTCTGTAGCAAGCATTAAACATGCACGCCCGCGTGTGTGTGTGTGTGTGTGCACCAACAGACAGCCTTGTCATGGGATGATGAATATGTTTAAGCGGTGTTTAGCAAACTGTTTGTTTCTGCTCTGCAGCTCCATATGTTTGCCTCAGGTCCCCACAGGTTTCCTCTGATGTCATCTATCCATGTGCTAAATGGCATCCAGGGAATTTCTCACCTCTGCCAGTAATAATTATCCTGGGGTCCCGTGCGAGGCTGAGAGGATGTCATTGCACCATTTCCTTTTAAAACGCCCCTAATGTGAACCAGATTTTGGTTTAGCTCTCTCTCTGTACGTGATCTGGACATCTTTTAAGCTGTCAGACTCCCTCACCCTCTGCCCGTCTGCACCTGGCACCTGATGGTATCAGAGCCTCCCACGTACATTTCAGCCAATCACAGGGCAAGGAGTGCTATCCCTCCTGTATTTGCAGTACACAGAATTTGGCCTTGCCAAGTTTACCTGATAGTTACCTGATACTGAACTGAGGTTAGACATCCAGAGCAAATAAACGTCTTGTGTAATAATCTTGCTTCGTGCCTTGACCCAATCGGTGGTTAATTTCTTGCAATTTTACATCACAATAAGCTGAAATGATGTTTGCAAGCTATTATGCATTTCTGAGAGAAATGGAATAGTTAGATTTTATGCATCAGGCATTGATTGGATTGAGGCAGAGCGATTTATTGCATTTTGATTGAAGATTACAAACATTTCTTTTTTTTGTATTTGGAACGGAACAATAAATTGTGCTTCATAAGGCCAGAAGGCTGTGTTCAGATAATACATGAGGTCGATTTTGATTTCGAGCTGATTTTAAGCAATGATCTCAGATGCGTTATTGGTTAACTTTAGTGGATTCAGATTTTTTTGTCCATTGTGTGTGTGTATGTGTGTGTTTGTTAGCTGTTCTAGCGATGATGCTCTCTGTCCAGACATGGCAGATTAAAGTCCACCTGTCCTGACTCAGGTGTTTGCAGTCAAAACAAACGCTGACCTTGCAGTGTTCACCTGTGTGCTGTGTTTACCTGGTTACAACACAGACAAGAAGTGATGACTGAACTTGGGTCCAAACGTCTGCATGACTAAACGTCGGTTTGTTTTTTCGGGATTGTTGCAATTCTAAAGTTTATGATTTCATTCATTTTATACAATTTTGTTGTTTTTACTTGTGATTAGTTTTAGAAACACTTTAAAATGTGGTTTATTCAGCTAATCTATGTGTATCATGAACCTGAATAATACTTTTAGAGCATTTATTAATTTTGGTTCATTTCCTTATATACTAACACATTAAAATATTATAGAAAACAATGGTGAAATACCATATTGGTGCAGAAGCAAAGTGTGTTTACAAAGTTTTGTTTTTGTGAACTCATGTAGGGATTTTGACAGTGTTGACAGTCGCATGTATGCAAAAAGCTTCAAAAACAATTTTCAGTAAATTGTTGTTGTGTAAAAAAGGCAATGTAAATGTGTCAAATTAAAATTCTGACATCATTTACTTACCCTCCACTTGTTCCAAAATGTCTTTTTATTCTGTTGAACACAAAAAGAGTATATTTTGAAGAGCACTGAAAACCGGTAGCCATTTGATTTTATTTTTTCTTACTACGTAAGTCAATGGCTAACGATTACCAACATTTTCTAAATATCTAATATTTGTGTTCAACAGAAAAAAAACATTTTTTAGAACCACTTTAGAGCAAGTATTTTTTTGTCTTCCCTTTACATAATAAATGCAGTAAGCATTGTCCATTGTTCCTAATGCCTAATTAATGTAACCATTTGAACCTTTTTGTCTAGTATTACTTTAGTTGCATTGTTTTGTTCGTCTTCACCTCAGCAACATGTTTCTAGTCTGAAAAACTCCCAAGGTCCACTTAATATTTTCGGCACACTTTCGTAATGTGTTTGAAAACGCTGTTAGACCTTTTTGTTCTCACAATGCTTTCACAGTTCTTCTGCCGCTCCCAGCTTCCCTGAACAAATCCACTACACTTTTTTTCAATGTCCTTTAATGTTCCCGGCCTCCCTTAACACTTAAATAACATAATCACAGTGCTTTCACAACATTTTCCCTGCTCTTACAGAGTACGGCAGCTGCCGCTCGGCTTCCCGTCCAACTACAGCAGGTGCTGCAGACTCACAGGAATTCCGCTACACGTCTTATAAATAACACCTGACAAAAGAGAGAGAGAGCGAGAGGAGACATGGTACCTTTGATGATTTACACTGAAAAACTTCAGCAGACATGGATTCTGAATTACTTTGCTTTTAAAAAACAGAAACAGGTCAGTGAGGCAGAAGAATGTTAAAACTGCTCCAAATGAAATGATCCATGAGGTTTTGTCTGCATGGAGAGAGAGAGAGAGAGTGAGGGGAAGAAAGACAATGCAAGACATTGGCTTTGTCCAAAACTATAAAAGCTGCCCTTATGTCCAATCAGCCAATGATTTCACAGGCAGGGCTTTTCTATGAAGTTACATATGGCAACATTTCGGTATGGGAAGCACAGTTTCGCCTCAGTCATCTCCTATATTATTACTTATTATCAGGGCCAGACAGAATCTGTTATTGATTGACATAATTTTTATTCAATCAATTAGGACCACTTTTTTGGTAAACAATGCAACAGTAAGTCTCTTAAATAATACATCCACTAAAATACATATAAAATATTACTTTACAAATTGTATTGTAGAGAAATCATTGAAATATTTGCATAATATTCAATAATATGACATATATTTAAAAAATCTGAATAAATAATATACGCATTTATATAACTAAATAGATGGAATGACATGGGGTCAACAATCTGCAAAGTTTTCTGCACATTTCTGTGGGCGCAGATTCTGTGTGGGCCTACTTATTATTAATAGCTGGTAAAAGAGTTGTTGTAGTGGTTAAGCATGGAAAAGGATTAAGGGATGTAGAATATGATCATGCAGAATAACATAGTTTTGCTGGCTTCCAATTGGAGAGCATTCAATTGCAAGTTTTTAATGAGATTGGCCAAGAAAGCTGACCAATTGTGCTTTTTTATACATACATGGTTTTGAAAATGCACTCAATCGGTTTCAAATATATTTTACAATCTCTATAAACTACCGTAATTTCATGATGCTGGTGAATTGAGAAGATTGTTTGAACATAACAGTAGTGATGCTTGTTTTTAATGACAAAATGAAGAAGAATTAAAGTATATGTTTATCAGGACACTGAATCACATTAAGTGTCTTGTACACTCAACTTCACTAAATGGCCATCGGTGCCGCTAATAACAAGGGTTTCTGAATTGTACATATCAGCCCTTTGAAGATTCCCTTTAAAGATCACATGGTTCAATATAGCTTCAGGAGGTGTCTTGTGTTAAAATTTGTGCAGACATTTCAAAGCGCACATATATTTAGGAAATATCTGAGTTTTAATATGTCATTATAAGCTCACCATTAAGGTGAAGAACAGACGGTACGGCCTCACCTTCACACTGCATTCCCAGATTGAAAAAAATAATAATATTGCTTTTGTAATCTGCCAATTTTGTTTTATCATTTGTCCACTTTTCTCGCTCCCTTAAATCAAGCTTTTAAGCTTGGTATCAGCTGAAAGCGTGGAGGTCACAAAAAGGATATAAAAAAAGCAAATGGATGTGTTGGTTAATGGATGCAGATGAGAACATGAAAGAGTGCTTGTGAATTCAAATCGAAAAGCAGGGAGGGCATTGTTCTGTTCTCTAGGAGTTTATAATTCCATAAAAGAAAAGCGGGCGACTGTGTTAATTGTGCTGTTAAAAGCTGCTAACGTCGTCACGAGTGACATTGAATGAGTGTCTCAAAAAAGTGGCAGGCTAATAATTAAGAAGTGCACATTAATCAGGTTAGATTGGGCATGAATAGACATGTGTAAAGTGATTAATTGAATCATTACTGCGTTCCTCTAGCCCTGTTTTGCTTTCCTCAGAGGTTATTTACAAAAAGGCTGAAGTTACTGATGCTTGGACGTGGCATATTTTTAGCTAAATGAATCAGTTCATCAATCTGTCTGTAAACTGGTCCTTTGCTGATGCCACCAGCTGGAATCATTCTCTGATGGGAATCTTAATTTCTGCTTGAATATGAAAGATTTTTGATTGCGATTGTATTTCCCTTAGTAGAAATCTGTGAAATACAATTGGGGAAATATACTGTACAGTAGTGTGTCCAGTTGGGATCATACAGTCCAAATCTTTTTTTGGCTGCTTGTTTAAACTCCTTATTCAAAATGAGCTGAAACAACACAATTCTAGATTTGCAAAAAAATGCAAACTACACTTCAAAACGGAAATTGGGTTTTATTTAACTATGCCAGAAAATGCATAGAAATATAAAAGTGCAGAAGAAATATACAGAACACAGAATATCCAGTTATTAATATTTCCTTGTTTCTCTCTATTCTATTAGCAGCCATTCTTCTGCACATTTCTCTATAAGAATGTTTCCTTGCTTCACACAAAGGAAGCAACTGAAACGTACAGTAGTTTAACACTCTCCAAGGACAACTAAACGCTTAGAAAATCTACATCAACATAATATGAGAAAGTTTGAATAAAGAGTGAAGGATGAATTTTTCTTGGCCAGACATCGCTTTTCACCATTACTGTAGCTAAACACACGATTTTCAATAGATCCCATTCAAAGGTTTGTGTCAATAGGATTGATTGATTGGATTTAAGTCTTTTATATGTTCACCTTTTTTATTAAGCAATGTTAAAAAGTAACATTGCGAAATATGATCACCTTACAATGTACTTATTAACATTTACTGTGACATTTTGCATGTTTATTCTATTGAAAGTATAATTCCACATGGAACTACCGTGAACAAAATTCAAACAAACTGATTGACTTCTCAAAGTCCCCTACTCGCTTTTTATTAGCTGGAATGAAGTCTTAGAACTTTCATATTTATAGGCCATTAACTAAAAGTGTAAATATATCAAGCATGGCCCAGCCCTAGGACCCAAATGTACCCTAGACGATGAGTCTGTGTCTGCTTTGAGTGACCCCCATCCAGGCCAATGCAAACAAAACCAGGAAGAGACAAAGACAGATTACTTACCCAGGATGCACAGCCCAAGGTCCTGCCCCCTCACAACTAAACAAAGCAACAAAAAAACTAAACAAACAAGGAAGTGTATGTAACTTTAGCATACGTGTGTGATTGCTGCTGACGTTACAGTGGAATGAGACTTTCAACTGCACAAATCGAATTATGATTTCAATCTTAACAACCGTCTCTCTTGGAAACCCAGAGGGTTGAAAGGATCCAGTCATACACTGGATCTCTGTTTCATCCAATTCTCTCACTAATACCAAAGTCTTGCAACACTGCTTTTGAGGCAACACTGTGTGCATGCCAACGAGCCTCTGTCTCCTTTTGTGCTGTTTTCACTGACTGGCCTTATTCACGCTCTGGGATAAATAAGCCTCATTCATGACCGCTGAAAGCCCGAGTCTGCCCTCGCTGGCACAGACGGCCCCACTGCATGTTCCTGCCTGGCATCCGCTCGCCTCAGAGGGCACTACCAGCCCGACTCGCCACCCCGCCATGTTCATTGTGCTCAGACAATCAGCAAGCAAGTTATCAAGACTTTAATAAGTCATCGATGGCAGCATCAGCTCATTTCTAGAAATATATATCTAAAGCGTTTATGGATTAGATGTCCCATTTTAGTGTCTGCATCAAATTAAATGTCTAAAATGGATATGCTAAGAAAATAAGATATGAGTAAAATAATGTTCAATCGTCATTAAGTGTAACAGACATTATGTAAAAATGAAAGAATTATTCTGATGTTCTTATTAAAACACAAATGTGAAATTTCTTTTAAATCTTTTGAATGACTCTCACTTTTTACCAAAACGTTTTGCTTGAACTGAGTAAAAACAAGTGGTGTGAAAAAGAACAAATTGAATCAAATATTTTTAATAAAATGACAGTATTTCAAGGCTGCACAATGATCCTTAAATAGTTTTTTTGTTTTAAATATGTGATCAAATTGTCATTTTTTGTATATAAGCTGTTGTTAAACTAAATTACTTTTTGTTTTTTAAGGACACAATCTAATGTATGGAAGAATTTAAATTTAAGGCTTTATGTTCAATATAAAGATTTGGCCTACATACACTGCTCATAACTGAGTACACCCCATTTTGAAAATGAATATTTTTATCCATTTCTCAGTGAATATTGGCAATGTTTTTTGGTGCATTTAAACAAAACAGATTTATTAAACAGATGTATTTATTAAAATAATACTTTAGTCACCAAACATATTTAGAAATTGAAAGATAATACAATTAAATTCAAGAAAAATATTGCAAAAAAAATTACAACATACATAAACAAACTTTTTCAATTTTTTTGCTTCTTTTGATTTTTCCACTTTTTAAAATTTGTATTTAATATTTTTCTATAACATATACATTTGGGTGTACTAGTTTTTGGACCGTTATAGTAAGTTATTTGGTTAGATAAGCTCCAGATTTGGCTTCAGTAGTGACTAATCTAATGTCTATGCACAAATATAATATTGTATAGCTTCCTATTAAAAATATGAATTTAAAAGATAGATTTGTGAGGGGTGTACTTATATATGCTGAACACTGTACCATACACAGGGAAACTTTAATTCATGTTTTTCCGTAAAAGAAAAAAATGCTATGTATTTCTTGGTTTGTTTTTGAAACAGTGCAGTATTGATATGGTGTGACTTTAGTTTGTCACTTTAAAAAAAAAAAAACTGTATTGTCTGACTATTGTCTCAGGATATAGGTGTGTTGGATAAAATTATAATATAAACTAGAAAACTAGAAAACCTGCACAACACTTGAGTTTGCAGAAATATTTCAATTAGTACACTGTTTTGATAATTTAACTATTATTATCATTCATAAACAGGATAGTTCACTCAAAATCATTTAGTCATCTTCACATCATTTCCAACCTCTATGTCATATTTGCCTATGTGACTGTATAAGGACTGTATAACTGTTTAGACTGTATAAGCGGTCAATGCGGTCCAAAATAGCAATCTATAAAATAATTTAGAAACCATAAGTCATACAGGTTTGGATTGAAGAAACTCTGATGACTAAATGATAACAGCAATGTCATTTAAAGAAGAACTATTTCAGAATCACTGGATCACTCATTGGTAGTTGCTGCATCATGTCATTGAGCATTTGCATAAAGCTTGACTTCCGTTCCGCGTTGTCTCATAACTAGTATAGTTGCTCACATTGACTAAATTCTCATACTGAAAATGAATCTTTTTGCCACTGCAGATTGCTGTTTTCTTTATTTAGAAGCCTTGACTTTCAGTTAACAAGGAAGTCTGAATCTTCCAGGGTTTAATGTGTGAGTTGTCTGAAAAAAAGGGAAGAGGCGAGCACTATTAAGCAACAGTTTGACAGGCAGAAGACAGTAAAACAGAGGCCAGAAGAAGAAGAGGAGTGAAAGGAAGACGGCAACTGAAAGGGCGGAGAATGGGAATGCACCCATGAGATAAGCGTGTGAGACTCACATGGTTGGCCTGTGCGTGTGTGTGTGTGTGTGTGTTTGTGTGTGGATGATTTGGTTTGTGCATGCATTCCTAACCTCCACCTGAATGCTGACCTTACTCTGAACTAGAAATGCCTCTTTTTCCTCCCATTTACCCTGCACATGTCTTCATGGGTATTAACATTTCTCCATATTTAATTGATTAGATGCATCTGCAACAGGGAAAATGCACGATTGGAGGGCTTGTTTGTGAACAGACAAACAGTTGTTGTCCCTTCACCTCCGCTTGTCATTTTTGTGGCATCGCTTCTCCTGAGGTTCACATTTGCTGACCTTTTCCGTCCTGCAGTTTTGGTTTCGTCAAAGAGCACGGTTAGAAAAGCACAACACTGACAATTAAGTTTGACCAGCCTAAAAACCTGATACATCTGGCATAATTAGAGTGATTAGGGTTGCCGTTAGCTTGAATTGAGATCTCTGAAGGGTGGTAGAGGGGTCTGGACATGTGGTAGACTGCACTTACCCTTTAATTTTGCCTCTGTGTGGCCAACGTGCCCTCTGCCTGAGCTGTCATTTAGCGCCAAGTCCTCTCTCCGTCCTAATCGAATCAAAGCCTAATAAATCTATTAAATCAAGGAGAATCTCTTTAGCCCTACAGACGCTGTCTAGACGTTTATGGCCAGTGTGCCATGCTGGACCTTTGGAATTCGCAAGCATTTATTCTTGTCATCTGCTCGATGTGAAGATGTGGGCTGATATTGGGTCATTTTGCGAGATGGAATTGGATGACTTGATTGATGATTAACTGAAGTGGTCATTCTGTCTGCAGGGTTCATACACATTTTTACTACTAAAATTCCATGACTTTTCCATGATTTTACCAAGACTTTCAAGTAAATTTTTATGACCTAATGTTTCATGCAATGTCTACATATGTGTGGTAAAAAACAATACATGTTAAAATGTATTACAGCATATCGCAAAACACGCAACAATCTATTTAGTTTCAGCTTATATTTATATCTATGTAATATTGATTTAGAAAATGCTTACACCACACTAATAATGTGAGTATGTGATTGGCCATGGACACAGGATACAGATATCTGTTTTCCATGACTTTTCCAAAACTTTGTGGGTTTTTATGATTTTCCAAAACTTTTCCAGGTCTGGAAAATGCCTTGTCAAAATTCCATGACTTTTCCAGGTTTTCCATGACCGTATGAACCCTGTA
>CAIGQV010017602.1:7372990-7416318 GCA_903798115.1 Danio jaintianensis | reverse complement strand
GTGTGTGTGTGTGTGTGTGTGTGTGTGTGTGTGTGTGTGTGTGTTGGGGGGTAATCTCTAATCTCTGTTGTTTATCTGATGTTCTGTTTGTTTGTTTCAGATTAAGAGGATGTTAGAGCTCTGGTGTTTTTGTGATTATTTCACACTAATAGCGTGTGTGTGTGTTTTAGAGAATAAAAGCATTAACAAATGCGGTCGTTTGAGAGCACGATTAGCCTGTTTGACAACTGGAGTTGTGTATGTGGTGTCATTAGCGTGTGGGTGTGTAATGAAGATCAGCAGATGATCAGTGTGTTTTCAACTACTGTGGTCTCATCGCTGCACAGATGATGACAGAGTTCCTCGTGCTGATCAAGAACATCTGAGCATTCTGCATTTCTTCCGCTTCCCTGCACATCTGTATGCGTTAATGTGTGTGTGTGTGTATATGTGATTGTTTTGTATTTGGTTATTTTGTCTGGCAGGTAAATGTCACGCATGGGAGTGTTGCCTAGCTACAAAAATCAAATGCCATTAGCCCAATGAGAGAGAAAGCGTGCTTCACATTCCTGACAAATAACATGACCACAACACCGCGCCACTCATCTGCATATATACACACACACACACACACACACACACACATACACACACATACATACACACTTCCTGTTTCCTTTTCATTTCATCAAATAATTAAAAAGCAAACAGTGCGACGCTTTGAACTCTTTATTGATGATGCTGTGGGTGTTTATAGGGGACTCATGCTTTGTTTCTGGCTCTGGTTTTTGACAATATTTATAGATTTTTGCTGTCCATGTCTTGTTGAAATTACTGTAATTACAAGATAACAACTCCGAGCTGTTCACATCTTGGGCAATTTTTATTGCACCAAAACAGATCTGTATCAGCAACGTTGTTGATATCTTAATCACAATTTTAATGTCCCTCGATATTTTATGTTAAATAATTCAAGAGCTAAAGGCCTTAATATAATTCTAATATACTAAATATATTTAGTATGCAAATATAAAAATGGCACAGGTAAAAAAATAAACAGTGTCAGTGTCAGTGAAAACAGCTGACGATCTCATTACGGTCTAGTGAGTTATCAAAACTGTCCATTTTTAGATTTTCAACTGGAGTTTTACTTGGATTTCCAATTTATCAACGTTATTTTTTCTGTGTAAAAGCTGTGATTGTTTCACTTAGTCATGATATTTACCTAGAAGATGTCATGTGCTTGTATGTTTTAGTATTAGTGTTCATTTCTTGTTTATTTAATTAGTTCAGAACAGTCTGACATTAAATTTCCTTTCATATCAAAAATCATCTAGATAACTCACTAATGTTTATAAAGAAGCTTATTAGACATGATGTGTGAAGATAATAGGAACAATTCGAAAAACAGAATGAAGTTATGTGTCAGTGACAAACACCAGTTCACTGATAAGTCACAAAAATCAGCTTGAATAACCACAGTTTATATGAAAACCAATAACCCAGCAAAGCAAGCAAACCATTTTTACAAGACTTAAAGGGATAGTTCACCCAAAAATGTATATTTACTCACTATTTACTCACTATTTACTCACCCTCAAATGGTTTGAAACCTTTTTGAGTTTCTTAATTCTATTGAACACAAAATAAGAGATTCTGAAGAAAGCTGAAAACCTGTAACCATTGACTTTCATAGTAGTATAAACAAATACGATGAAAGTCAATGGTTACAGGTTTTCAAGTGTCTTCAAAATATCCTTTTTTATTTGTGTTTAACATAAGAAAAATAGAAACCAGTTTGGAACAAGTGAAGCGAGGGCAAATGAATTTTCATTTTTGGGTGCACTATCCCTTGATTTCTGTTTATTTGCCAGTAGTGATGTCAAAACGTAATACGTTCCACATCTAAGTCTTGAGTTTTTTTATTTGTAATGTTGAGAAAAATCATTAAAATCCATAGAAGATTATTGCAACAGGTCAATTGGGAAACTTGTGGCTCACATTATCCTCAAGATGCAGCATTTTGATTTTACCACTTCTGCTTTTGCTGCAAGAAAGTCTCTGAGTTTAAAGAACACTTCTTCTTTCATTACTGTAAAGTGCTTGCTCTGTCTGAATGTGCTTAAAATCAAAGTAAAGACAAATTCTGGTCACAAATCACAAATGTACACTTCAATAAACAGACAGAAAGAAGGTTGATGTGTTTACATGCTGAGCGAAATCGGTAGAGGCAAAAATCTAGCTTCACTTTGATGACCTTACTCTGATAAAAGAAAATAGGTTAACACATTTACATGACTGCATGAATTGTTGGCTTATTAGGCATAATCAATTGTCTCAGTCTTGAATATCAATACTTTCGGAAAACAGCTCAGCCAATCAAATTAGAGCCCTGGAACTAAAATGTTGAATAAGAAAGTAAACAAGATGAAGAAAAAAAAAAAGCATTTACAGATGTTTCTGTTTGTTTTATCTTTAAGGTGTGCCAACAAAACCAAAACTGCCTTAGGGTCTGCTTCAAAGCTTTCAATTCTCTCCTTTCCTTTCATTTAGTTAGCTTTTTTCCCCTTTGCACTTAAGGGGGAATCAGGGACAAATTGTCTATAAGTCACTAAACACACACACTTCTCTGCACAACATTGCGTCACACCCTCCCATTGTGTTTATTAAAAGCTGCAAATGTGAGTTTCCTGAAGTGTCAAAAGATCCGCAAAAGTTTAAAGGACAAACGCGCACACACGCGTTCACCTTGTCGTAAAATGTACTCCACTATCTTTCAAAAGTGTCTTGTGTGCTTGTGTTTGCTGGGGACTATCACAGGAAGGGTTGTGTTCAGGGTCACATTGACTAATAGAATTAGGTCAGTGTGGGTTGTTCAATACAAACGCTGCTCTCTTATAATTCTATAGAAAAAATAATTATTTCCAGTGTCGTAATAAAACAAATAACGAGCGAGTTTTGTGTGCACTTGTGTAGGTCAGAGATGCCATTAGTAAAGGTGAGAGGAAATTAGAGATCTGTGTTGTTTTACATTGAGCGATTTGTCAGTGTGCACATTGATTTCTGTCGGCGTACATCTTTCTCTTTCTCTCTGACAAACACACACACACAAGTCACAGACAAAGAGAAGCTTCAATATGTCAATATGTCTGTCCCTGGTGACATCATCTATCCGTCAGGTCAACCATTTTATCAATTTTTCCGTAAAAGACACTGTTTTCTTTATACGCATTCCTGGACGTATCATGTACAATTCAGTGTTGAAAGCTACTGTGAAAAGAAAAATGTTGATGTTTGTATTCTTGCTCCTTTTTTAAAGTGAGTAATGGCCACTTTTCACAATCCAATCCATAGCTGATTAATAAAAAATAAAAAAACGTTTTTGTGCTGGGCAAAAATGTATTGCGATTAATCTAAAATCCACATGTCATATTTTGACAATTTAAGTGTGTGCACTGTTTATATAATACATAAATATTTACATAATACATAAATATACGCATACATATATTTGAGAAAATGTTTCTTTACATTTAGATATAAAATATGTGTATGTTTAAATGATATTTTGAGAAATTTATAGTTTTGTCTATGTATGTGTGTGTATTTCATAAAGATAATAAATTTATATAATACTTACTTATTTATATCGAAGTTGATATTTAGTCACACCATATTGGTGTTTCTTAACATCTAGTTTTCAATGAGGTGAGTTGTTAGCCCAACGCTCAACCCCCAATCTGGACATACATACATACACTACGAACAATTTAGCTTACATAATTCACCTATAGCACATGTCTTTGGACTGTGGGGGAAACTGGAGCACCTGGAGAAAACACACGCGAACACAGGGAGAACATGCAAACTCCACACCGCTGGGGCTTGAACCAGCAACCTTCTCGCTGTGAGGTGACAGCGCTACACACTGCGCCACCGTGTCGCCAAATATATATAATACACACACATATATTATGTCAAAACAAACATCCAGCACTACTTTTCTTCATGTTCAATATCATGGAAATACAGTACATTATGTCACATATAAAGGGAAAAATAACAGTGGTGTTGTTTAATGTTGACTGTAAATAGTGCTGCATATGTGTAACTGTAGAAAGGCTGTTAAAATCTTATAATCGCTCATCAAAGTAAAAACAGGACAACTGATCCTTGTCACTTCTTGTAATTAGTGACTACACCGACATCCAGTCACTTTTTTTCCCCTTCTCTTCTCCCTGAGCGTCTCAGCGCACACACATACACTCTCTCATGGCTGGTTAGCTTAGATATATCTCGGCTGGCCGTGATTGTGTAAGTGATTGCCGTCCTGCCCGTTTAGTAGTGTGTAATGGAGCAGCACTGGATGGATCAGTGAGCTCCAGGAGGACGGGGGGCTCAACCCCACCTCACTGCCCGCGAACAAGACACCCTTCTGGGGCTCGGTCAGACCATAGCAGAGCTTAAAGTATCTTTTAGATTACATTTGTAACGAAGGTTTTGTTTGTTAGGAAAGGAAAATGTTGAAGTTTTGTTTTGAAAGAGGGATCAGTGAGGCTCCATTAATTAAAAATACAGACAAAACGGTAATACTGTGAAATCATTCATTTATTTTATTTTCTACTTAGTCCCTTTATTAATCAGGGGTCACCACAGCAGAACAAACCGCCAATTTATCCAGCATATGTTTTACGCAGCGGATGCCCTTCCAGCCGCAACCCAGTACTGGGAAACACCCATACACTCTCACATTCACACTCATACACTACGGCCAATTTAGCTTATCCAATTCACCTATAGCGCATGCCTTTTGACTGTGGGGGAAACCAGAGCACCCGGAGGAAACCCACGCCAACAAAGGGAGAACATGCAAACTCCACACAGAAATGCCAACTGACCCAGCCAGGGCTCGAACCAGAGACCTTTTTGCTGTGAGGTGACAGTGCTACCCACTGAGCCACCATGTCACCAATACTGTGAAACATTAATACAATTTAAATGGGTTATTATTATATCATAAATATATTTTAAAGAGCAATTACTGACAAAGCTGAATTTTCAGCAGCCATGACTACAGCCTACGTGTCCATCGGAGATTTGATGCTCAAAGATTTCAAATTATGATCTTATCATTAACATGCATAAATAACAGTCTAATCTCATGCGAAAACACACCTGTTTTTATACATTAATAAATTAGTAGAACTGTCAATGTGAATTTACTTCCGTGTTGATTCTGTTCACCCAAAACTGAGAATTCTGTTTTGAATCATTTACTCATCATTCATTTTTCACAAACCTGTTTGAGTTTCTTTTTTTCTGTTTAACACAAAAGAAGATATATTGAAAATTGTTGAAAACCTACAATTATTGACTTCCATAGTATTTGTTTTTATGGCAACAGGTTTCTAAAAATTAAAAAAAATTACTTTGTTTGTGATTGAAACCACTTATAAATAGTGAGTAAATGTTCATTTTGGGCTGAACTATGCCTTTAAGCACACAGCACATATATGCATTATCAGTATCAAGATCAAAGTATTTGGTAAATATTTTCCTACAAAAAAAAATGACTTTATGACTATGACTATATTGGGGCACTGTATTAGATTCAGTCTTTTGTACGTTCTTTAAGCTCAAGTAGTAAGTTGCCACTAATAAAATTTCTGAATTCTTCATAAACCCTTTTTTTAACCAACTGCCCTTTATCATTTTCAAATCATTTGCATCAACCAAAAATTACTGTCAACGGTTGTGCTTTATAAGCCAATAATCATGCTAATTGTAGTTAGCAATGCTCTGTAGCCATTATTAGCATTAAAGACTGCATATACGCCAACCTCTAGTGTGACATATTTTGTAGTCTTTACCAAAGCGCGAGCTGCAAGGGCCTGTGAGGCAAACAGAAAGTGAAATTTGCAGATTCGTGCTGTTTCAGAGTGTGACGTGGGAGAGTTTCTGGGGTTGTTTTGTTGACTCATCCCTCTGCCTCCAGTGGGAGTGTTTTGAGTGTGTGTGTGTGTGTGCGCCTGTGGCATCTCTTCACCTCTGTAAGTGTCAGGCTGTCTGAATGATCAGCTTTATGAGACCTGACCTTTAAATACAAGAGTCTGAGCACCCCCCCTCTCTCAGTCTTCCTCTCTCTGAGCATGTGTGACAGGATCTGCCTCAGGCGAACCCGCCGTCCAGATGAATATGGACTTTGACGGCGATGCTTTGTCTTTTCAAGTCATTAACAGTTTTTTCACCACCGTTTATACTCACGGTTCAATCTCTCACAGATCAAATGCTGCTGAATGCTGTTGTTTTAACTATTTTAGGTTGGAATGAGCGGGAGGGCTTATCTGTCTCCCCCTCCCCCGTCGGCAGCGCCCCTTTAACAAGAATAGTCATCCTTACTGCACACTTCACCTGTTCCCACAATCCAACAGCTGAGACTGCGAGTGGGCCTCCTGTCGGTCCGGACCTCAGAGCGGTTTAATCTGGTTTAAGGTGTTTTCAGTCTGAATGTGCTGCATTAAAGAGGGAAAGAAATATACCAGTCATCGGCCAATCAAAATGCAGTGTTTCACTGATGTCACCATTGCGGTTATTGTCACACAGTAATTGACATGAAGCTGAACTGAAATAAAATCTAATATCATGGTCATATACCAAAATCAATAAAAATGTAACAAAAATAGGATAAAATAATAGATAAAATATTGATTTCGATATATGTTACATAGTACAATTTTAACAAATAAAGCAAAAAACGCATTACAAAAAAAGCTAAAAATATATACAAAATAATACTAATGCAAAAAAACACCTAAAAATACTTCAAATAAAAACTAGAAATATAAAAATAAAGCTATTTCAAAATATTAAATAAAACTAAAATAGCACTGCATTAAAAAGGAAAAATGAACATTTAAAAAATAAAAAGACAAAAAAAGCACATCAAAATGACTAAATACTTTAAATTAACTTTTAGTTTTGCTTAAAAACAACAACAATACATGAAATTATTGAAAGTGAAACTGAAAAGGAAAAAATGTAAACAACTACAATTAATAATAACAACAACATGGCAAAAACTAAAACTAAAATCATAAAAATGCTAATACAAAATGCTAACAAAAAGTGCACTTGGGACACTACACTGACCATTCACTGTTTAAATCGAAACTCTAATATGATTCTTTAAAATTCTGTTCAATTAAGTATTCATCATCTTTGTCTGACTCAACCGATGTGCTATTAGGGGAAATTCCCTGCATAATCACACACACACTGACAGATATACTCTTAAAATGAGTCACTCAGTGTGTGTTGGTTTGGATGTGTGCAGAAGTAAGTGTATCAGTGTGTGCTGCTCAGTGGTTTGGTCGTGCTGGTCAGTTAAGCAGACTGCAGTTCAATGTTTCGTCTAGACGCTACTGGCTCATTCACTCGTTCTTTTATTGATCATTTCATAGATTAAAACTTTTGGACAGTGTTTGTGTCCAAGAGAGTGAGTAGACACTATTACATGTCTGGAAAAACCACCAAACAGGGAAGCTTGTTCCCAGAGGAACGTTTTATTGCTCAGAGGTTGTTCTTTTATAGCGCAAGAGAATTAATAGTGTTCACAGTTGTGCTTCATTGAAGTATCAAGTACCTCTGTATCATCAAGTACCACAGAGGAGTTTCCCTAAGTGAAAGAAAAATTATTTAAAAGTAAGGCTCAATCCTTTGGTTTTGGACAAATTTGATATAACATTTTACAGTATTACATTTGCTTGATTTACAGTGTTTTGGCAACTTTTAGGACAGTGTTCTGTTTTTACAGTTCAAGGAATCTGATAATAAGTTTCAACATTTGAAAGATTCACATTATTCACAATGTAATGCATAGTATCTGCTTTTTAAATAAATATTTTGACCTTTGATTATATTTGAACTACCAGGCTTTTTTTACATTTACATTTTAAATTTCAGATGCTTAAAGATCTGATTTGTGAGCCATTTATTTATTTATTTATTTATTTATTTATTTATTTATTTATTTATGTTTGTTTTTTCTTTCTGATTATTTCATTTTAGGTTACATTTTTTTTCAGTCTAAGGAATCAGCACTTGCAGAACACTTCAATACCAATCATTCATATATATATATATATATATATATCAAATTGTATTCCCCCAATATGTCATATATTGCATCTGTGGTAATTGAGTGGGAGAGAGAAATCCCCATTTCCTGTTGACACAGGTGTGTGGTCATGTCTCTGTGTTCTCATACAACAGTTTGGTGCTGTCTTTATTGTCAGTGTTCATTTTGGTAAGGTTACTTTGACAACGGGACTTTCCCATCCTAACCAAAGTGTGGTATGCTGGCATCTAAATTCAGCGTGTGCTGACCATGAGCAGCACTAAACCCTCTCCGCTCTGCTTATGAAGACAAGAATGAGGACAGAGGAGGCTGATCTGATGGAGGAACCAGTGGGAGGAGAGAGAGAGAGAGAGAGAGAGAGACAGAGAGAGAGTTAGAGAAGGTAGTGAAACTGAAAAAATGAAGGTTCAGATTAGTGAACCATATCTGCAGGTACAGGACTGACTGACTGCCCAGTGGGCACAACAGATGTTTCCTCTTTATATCTACAGAGCAGTGAAGCACAATCACACATGAACAGACACAAAGTCTAGCAGCACGCAGACACCAAACAGGCTCTGATAACACACAAGTGCCACAACATACCTCCCATACTTTTCACTAACAGGTAATGAATGCACCGCTGTGCCATACAAATGTACCGGTTTCTCTCATTCACTTAGATTAGAGCTTAAAGTCACTAATTTTATCCCTTAAAGCTCAACTTTGATAGTCAAAATGACATCATTTTCAGAGGAAAAACTAAACTTTTAAATAAGTGATTCAAGTTTTAAAATGGCTTAAATATAGCATTACACTCTTACCGCATTTAGTATATGTATACATTTTAATATTCCAATTAGACCCGCCTCCACTCACTCTAACCAGCTCGGACCTGCTCCATTTTCACTCATTCAGCTGAAGTAGTAAACACCACACAATGGCAAGCGTCAACTTTTGATTAATTCAAACATGTTTGAACTAGAAACTGATTATGAAGAAGGGTGGCCTACAAGTTGATTTATCGCTCTCTCTACAATGTCGGACACATAACTATAATTGATATCTTTAGCCTTTAGCTTGACTGTGTTATCAAACTGATAATAATAAGTTGCTAATGTTACTCAAACCATGTTGGCATTCAACTCAGACAGTTATCTTCTAAAGGCCAAATAATACTTTGTTTTAATATTACATGTTGAGATGGTATGGGAGTACTTGACAACCAAAACAAAAATGGTGGACATTGCCAACTACTGGCCTGGCATGAAGCAGTTTGTATTTTATGTATAAGATAGTTTTGGCAATGATGTCATCTGTATGCAAAACTTCAAAAACTTTCACTGTTGTATGAACATACTAAATCTTCAATGAGCTTCAATTTATAGTTTAAATGAATTGAAAATAATTAAATTGTGAACCAATAAAATGATAGGATTGGTTTCATGTTTATGACTGTAGGAAAGGGCCAATAAAAAAAATAATTTAAAAAATAACATTTTTGAAACTTTGTTCTATAGATTGCAGTTTTATGGAAAAAAGTTCTCTAGTCATCTTTACACAGCCGATTTAAAGCGGGTCTGTTTCTGCTCTTTTTTTTCTTTTTTATTAGAATATGCAAAAGGTACACAAATTGGGATCACATACAAAGAAAACAAAACAACAACAAAAACAGAAAACAAAAAACAAAAACAACAACAATACAGTCAGGTACTGGCAGATGTGTCTGTCTGCATGTGTGGGTGTGCGTGTACTTGTGCATGTGCATGTGCAGGTAATTAGGTGGACAGGTCAGAGTACATACATAAGGAAAAAAAAGGAGTGACAACAATGATAGTAATGTAATGATGAAAAAGAAAGAAAGGGCAACAATAATAATAAATGACAACAACAATAATAATAATAATAATTACAAATACTACACTAAAATTACTAATGCTACAACTACTGCTGCTACTACAGCCACAACGATGACTACTACTACTACTACTACAACTGATGCTCAGAATTGAGTGTAAAGACGGTATGCCACATTCAACGGTTTATGCAAATACACATTTTTGAAAGTTTATGCCACATCAGGTTAGGTTTCTGTGCTGCCTTTGCTGTGTAAATATGCTTCAAAATGATGTTGACCGATGAATTTCCTCATGGTTTGCTTTAAGCATATTAAACACATGTTAAACATGTAAACAAGTTTAAGAAATATTTTTTTAATGAATCTTCTGCCAGTTAGCACATATGAGAGAGAGTGAGTTAAGCCTGTGAATGAGGTCAGTCTCACCTCAAACATAAACACACTAAATTAAGCGCTGACAAAGTGAAGCTGCACACACTGTTATCATAGCACAGGTATGACTGCGCTCTCTGACCTTATTTAGAAGAGCCCAGTTGCGCTGAGCAAGATTAGCTCAAAATACACACTCGCATAGTCTCACATGAAGGCCAGACACACAACATGCATGGTCAGATAAAAGTTCTCAAAGTCGCCCTTGCTCAAAAACACACTGTATATTCCCCACAGTGCATTAACACATTAGTATTAACACCTGTAAGAATCAGCAATCACGCTAAGTGTACACTAGCAGTGTGTTTGTGCTTTATGTGAACTCTTCTTAGTGAATAAAGGAGGCAGCCTGTTGCGACTAATTAGCTTCTTAGCATTGGCTGGATAATGATGCACTTGTGAAGTGTCGCTGTTAGCAGGGAAAGTGGCGCCAATGCCATCATTACACAAGTGTGAGCACTGACTCCCAAAGGACAGGAAGTGGGAAGGAAAGCATGGGAGAGCAAGGCGAATGAGATGTGGGAGTGTGAATATTGTATACTTACAGTACAGTGAACTTGTTATGCAACTCGTCGATGGTGTTGTGGCCTGTAGGTTTAGCCATGGTGATCTTGAAGCAAATAGGTCTGAATATATACTGCTCTGAAGTGTTTTTTTTTTTTTGAAAATGATCAGCTGAGAGCACCTAGGGGCCACAGTTTTTAGCTTGTTGGTTGTGATTGTTGGTGATGATGTGTCTTGCTCCTCCTGCATTCTGATTAGAAGGCTGTGTAGAAAGTGACAATGATGGCCCCAGCTCTCAAAAAAAAAAAACAGCAGCATAGCTCTTAGCATGAAATAGCCTCTAAATGCCTTATCACATTTTTAAATAAAGTATGCGGGACTCCCATTTAAGACAATTTAAAAATAAAAATGCTAGCCTCAAGGAAAAAACACTTTGCAATATCAGCTACTAATTGTAACAGCCATTATGAATACTAATTTTAGACTCTGGCTCTTTGATTACATTTCCTGCCATATACACATTTACAGAGTTTTCCACAATTTTAATAGAGTTTAATAGAATTTCGCAGTATTTTACCAAAATAAAAGCTTAAGGATTTGAAATATTAGAATGTTTTAAAGTGAAGATTTTAGTAAATATAAAAACGTTATTATTTTACTGGGATGCTGGTTAAGTTTTATAATAAAAGAACAGCCATGTTTACTTTCAAATGTAGATTTTTATCTGCCTCTAATATGAATTAATTATCAGCTCATCAGTGTCGGCTAGAACTTTAATATCGGCGCATCCCCAGTTTCCCATCTCTCTTCCTCTCTGACATCACGATGCGCATCACATGAGTGCTAAATGCTTTGCAAACTGGGCCACGCTGTGCTCCATCTGCCTCTGTTGCCTCGCTCATATCTCATTGGGAACAGGTCGCCCCCTACAGGCCAGAGCAGAGAGAGCCCAGCCTCTGAAAAACATTCACTGAATGACATGAGCCGCATGTGGAATCTGAGTCTTTCTGCTCACTCCCCAGACGCCCAGAGATGTGTGCGGTGACCGGCTTTTGTTTGATGTAATGGCTCTGTCTTGTTGTGGTTAGTGTGTGTGCCAAAAGAATGCCGGGTGTGGATGTGGTTTGAAGCTTGTGATGCTGCATGTGTGTGTTTGCCCGTGGAAAAAGGTTTGTGTGCAATAAAAAAAAAAAAAGTTATTCAGTCAGATCGTGTATGGTCCAGAAGGGTTTGCTTTGTTCTTCCAGTTCTGTATTGTTATTTTTTTAGCTTTCGAATACAAGGTAAAAACAGAAGTGTGTGTCAGTGTGTATTGAAGCTTTGGTTTATATATAGCCCAGTTCTAGCGCTGGGTGTGTCTTCATTCCTCCAACGCTGCTTCTGTGTGTATACATACTTCAAACTATCACAAATCCAGCTATGCGTTACGCAGTTGTTAGAGATGCTACAGTTCAAATTTAACAGTTATTGTGACAGAAACATTTGACAGGATCTATTCACTTAGCAGGTTTGATATCCCATATGTTCATTAGTACTGGTGTGTAGTTTTGTTAGTAGATGAGTTGCAGCGATATTGGCATTACTCGAATATGCTAAAACACAATTAATATTTAAGTTTTATGCAAATGCAAGGATTTGTGTACAGTGTACAGATTTTATTACCAGCATAGTGTGGGAGTACTGTATGCAGGAATCATGAAATTTGTAATCATGCATACTCTGAACCCATACCTTTTGCCAATAGAAAAATATGTAAAGCAAGCAGAAGAAGCTCAATACCCATTATTTGTACCGTAATTGACATGACCAAACTAAAATGTGTTTAAGATTACTAAAAAGTCACAAAACGGTCACTTTGTTAAACTTTTCAACACAAGGTCCCATAATGCAAGCTGAAAGCCTAATGGGATACCTTTTAATTAACATATTTTAGCATATGAATACCCTATAGGTTGTTGTAATGGACATCAAATAGAGTATATTATGAAAGGCATTGTATGCACTAATTTATGCTTAAAAGTAGTATGTTCTGGGATTAAGGTGTTGCTAAACAGTTGCTAGAGTGTTCATACTGCAATCCATCTACAGTACATGCAATTTGTTTTCACGTCTTATTCATCAAACATTTTATGCCAAGTTACTTTAAAAATTGCCTGCACATCTTACCTGATGTTACAAATGCTGGGAGTTGTGTTAAGCACCAAAGTTCAATACTTATTCGCTAACGCTACTACGAGCACCAGTAACATGCCTTAGCAAGCACTACTAATTAGTCTTTGCAGCTGAAAAGCAACAGTGCCGTGTGTGCCTGTTGTAATGAAGGTTAAAAAAAGCCGACGCAGCATTCTGTCGTTATGGTCGAGCCACTCAGGGAGAGTGTTATGATTGGACATTCCACGCATAGCTTCCCTCACCAGGGTTGGAGGAGCAAACTAGAAGCAACTCTCACTCCTGGACGAACGAAAAAAACCAACTATCCATTCTTACTGTAGCCTCCTTCTAAAACAAACACTCAATCCTCTCACCGCAAAGATAGCTTTGGAAAAAAAGGCACGTTCTTAAGCAGTGTTCGCAATGGAAACCCAATTACAGGGCTTTTTTTTTGTGGAGATCACCCACCTTGTGTTGTCATAATGTTGGTTCAGACAGGTATACAGCCAGTTACTTTCCATGCAAAGGTGAAAACTAGTCCAGCGATGCAGACCTCAGGATTCAGGGAGGTAAACGTGGCTGGTCGCTGTGAAGAGGAAAGCATGCTGTAATTTACCGCTCTTGTGCCCCCCTCAAGATCCCTTCGCTGGGGATAAATCCCATGAACAGAATCCTGAGCGAGGTATCAGTGTGCCCCAGCGATTATTTTCTTACACCACAGGCCACAATGATTAATATGTTCTGCAGAGAGGCTTCCAGAAGAGAGACAACTCATGAAAGATTTAATGCACTGTTTGTTCTCTTAGCGCATTTGATAATCTTGCTGGCTAATTCTGTGCACTTCAAAATGTAAAAATTCATATTTGACCTAAAGTGTAGCATTTTCTATTTTATTATACATTTTAAAAATGTTAATTTATTCCTGTGATGGCAAAGCTGAATTTCCAGCAGCTATTACTAGATTTAATAATGCAGGATAGCTTCCCCTCTTTTTATATTTAGATTACCTTTGTACTCATCTAACACTGCTTTTTTCAGTTAACCTTAAACATCTAAATTTAATAAAACTTATAAATGTAATCATCAGCATCTCAAAATTATTCACAATGTTATGATGCCTACATTTAAATTTCTAATTATTTTATTAGTGTATTGATAGATTATTTTTGTCAACTATGATACAGTAACATATGCTTCTTGTCTAAATCGCTGATTGTACATGCTCTTGAATAACCTCTACATTGAGATTGAGGGGTCAAGTAGCAGATGAGAATGTTCTTAGAGGCAAAGACTCATGGGAAACCTGCAGCTCACCTTCCTAAATGACAAATCAATAACTCGTGTCTGCCTCGGAGTCTCGTGTGTCTTTTATCTGAGCTGGAAGAAAGTTCGATTTATTATTTAAAGGCTTCATATTTGATGCACTGTACTGCTAACAAGCATTTGAGCTCCGCACAGGTGAGTGGAGATGTGCGTGTACTCATTTAGAGCTCGCTTTTAGAAGCATTTATCAGTGTGCCTTGACAGATGTCACCACAGTGCCCTAGGGAGCATTAAGGGGTCCCGAATATGTTTGCTTTAAATAGACACTTTGGAAAAAATCACCTGGAGTTCTGGCAATACTGGGGTTATCATACAGGTACAGAGAAGCAGACTGGAGTCCAGTTTTGGCCATATCGCTTCACTGGGTTGATTGTAAAATCCATAGATGAGGCATAGCTGGAAAACTGATTGACCAGTAGGAATGTAGACTCATTAGGCTAATGGTTTCATAGGCTGACATGACATATTCATAGTGCTGTGCGTGCCGACAACTTGCGCAAAGATCGCTGATGGTTTCGAAGGAATGTCAATGTTTGTGTTTGGATAATTTTATGTGATATTTTAGGAGATAGGAAATACATTTAGTAATATAGTAGAGCCTTGGCCTTGTGGTTAGCACACAAGCTAAAAATACAGTAAGCTGTAATTAAATTTTACCTGTTCTTTCTCTATATGAGGGTTTCAAAAATATGTTAATCATATACATGTTGATTTTGGGTTGGTTAATGTTTTTTAAAACTGCTTTCCATTTTAAATATTTAAATATTCAATTTATTCCTGTAATTTTTCCTTGGCCATAATTCTGATTGCAGGTGGTCCTTCAGAAACTTTTAATAATGATTTAGTATTCAAGTAGCATTTCTTACCAGTGTTGAACACGGTTGTGCTACAAAACGCTTTAGTAGAAAATATATATTTTAAAAGTTTTTGAATAGAAAACCAATAAACAGCATTATTTAAAAATATATATTTCAAACACGACGAATGGCTTTACTTTTACGCTTGATCATTTCAATGCATGCTTGCTGAATAAAAATAGGAATTTCTCTAAATAAGGTCTTACAGGCAGTGTGAAAAAAGCAAGTTTAACATTTAACATTTTAATCATTTGGACCACATGTTTTGACATGTTTATTATGAATATTTTTGCATTCATATTTCTGCATATTTTCTTTTAACATTTCTGAATTAATGTTCTTATTTATTTCAATAGTTTTTTTTAAATAGTTGAAAAAGTCACAGGGGCGATATAATAAATAATTTAACCATTTAACAGAATTTAACCATAAAATTATCTAGATTTCTTAAAGAGTATTGCTGTTAATTGTGTTCAACAACGATAGCATCAATCTCCTGATTTCTGACCAAAAAACTTTATTTATTCAAAATATGAGTAGCATATTTGTTTTTTTGTACACTGACATGTAACCATTCTATTTCGAGGTGCCAATGTTGAATGTTTTACGTGTCTCTTACGTGTCTTTTATTTAATAGTTTGTTCTTTCTGTGCCTTTGCACAGTTTCAGTTTACGGCTCCTGCATAATGTGAGCTATTCCTTTCTCTGTAAAGCGTTTGTTTAGTCACTTTTCCTGTGTGTACCTCCTGAAGGCTGTAATGAAATTTCTCATGTGGAACGGCGGAACAAGGCTCGTGGCTGTTTGTCATGGATCATTCGCAGTGAGCTCACACACACACACACACACACTCTACTGTCCCTTTACTTCCGTCTTCTGCTGACTAGCCACACCGTTTGCTTCCCTTGGCTGAACAGCCTGATGGGATTGGTAGCATCTCCTTCACAGTACACCGAATTGACTGTTGTGGCGATCTGTGCATCACTCGGATAGGTTTGACAGAACTTGTGGCTAGTGAGCGATGGGGCTCTCTTTACGATCACATGATTGTTTTTTTTCCCTCCCTTTTTGTTACAAGCGCCATTTTTACAGCCAGTGACTCTACTTTCAGCTTTAGACGCACCACAGGTTTTTGCTCTGATCCATGACCTTAAAGCTGAAGATGAAGTGTGAGATAGAAAGAAACAAAGAGGTTAAGAGGTTTGCACATGCCCTGCACAGGTAGAGAATGAAAGTACAGGCCAGAAAAATAAAAGAAGATTGAGTGTGAGAGAGAGAGAGAGAGAGAGAGAGAGAGAGAGAGAGAGAGAGAGTGAGTTGGTTAAAGAGTGCAACAAAAAGCACAAAATCAGCTGAATGTAAATGTGCCAGATAAGCCCAGCAGAAGAGATATGGTGTGTGTGTGTGCGTGTGTGTCTATGGCCAGCCCCTGTGCTGACTTTGCTCCTCTCAAAGGAAAATTGATTTGGCCAGAGAGAGGTACTTAGATGAGTGGAAAAGAAGAATGACGGAGAGCTAGAACAGTGAGAGAAATGGAGAGAGGAGGAGGAGGACGGAGAGGAAGGATCTTTCCCTATGAAATGTACACACCTGCTGTGCACGATCAAAATATTTCACACACATTACAGTGAATTTCACTGCGGTCTTTTGCGCCAGTTTCATTTCATGTGTGATTATCTGTATTGGAAAATACCATTTAAAAGGACAATTCAGCCAAAAATATAAACTGTCACGTGATTTGGTTCAAAACTTTGATTTATGGTCTTCTGTGAGGTATGAAAGACAACATTTTAAACATTTTTTCAATGGTTTTAGTCCATGAAACTGTTTGTCCAAAACAACATTGAGCCCTCTGACTTACAAGGTGTTTTGGACACCACTGGCTTTCATTGAATGGAAAAAAGCAGCAGACATTTAAAAAAAATTCTTTGTTTTTTTCTGAGAAGAAAAGAATAAACAATAAGAGAGTGACAAATAATGACTGTTTTTAAATGACTTAAGGCCAGTACACATCAAGGATGATGACAACAAAGTCCACAAATAGCAACAAACTTGAAGTTAAAAAGGATTTGAAACGGGTCCCTCTTTTTGTTTAATTTATAAATCTGAACATTCAACTTGCGTTTGATTTATGCATGCTCCATTAGAGGCCTTGTCCTGCCAGCACTTACCTTTAACGAATGAGAACTTGTTGGGCGAGCTTACCACTCCGTCATGCGCTGTTTTAATAGAATGTCAAATCACACTTAGCCTAGCATGCAAACACACACATTACTAATTAAGGCCGTCTGGGCTGTTACAGAAAATCAATGTGTATCAGCTCGATCCCTCTCTCTCTGCTGAAATGGAGGTCAACCAGTCCCTCTTCTTTGTCAAAAAACTAAAAAGGCATTTAATCGTTACAAAAGGTTTTTTTTCTCCTATCTATAAAATCCATAACCCTCTTTAGTTTTATACGGTAAATCATTTTACGATTACAGAACTTGAATCATTAATTCATGATCGAGATGATCTGATAATATGTGACTGTTTCCACACTGCAGAACCGTTTGGCCATGAATGGCTTTAACACGAGCCATTCTGATTTATTGATTCAATCTGGAGTGATTCTTTGTCTTGTTTTTCTGGCTCCCTGAAAGACACAGGAACTGCTCCACTACTATTTGGCATTTAATTGAATTATTCCCTCAAGCACACTTCATTTCTCTGCATCTCTTCAGTCATCTCTCCCGCTTTAACAATTGGTTTCATCTGAGCTGCTGTGTCTCTCTTTAATCATGTCTGGCTCTATCTTATAGTCGTTTTCGCAAACAGCATCTTTTCCAAATCTTGAGGGTTTCATCAACCCTTCTGTGGTTTTCAAGCTCCATATGTTAGCATTCTCTTTAAGTGTTGTGTTTTCTCTGTCTGCAGTGAGTAACTACAGTCATGTGCTGGAGGGCCAGTCAGACTCCGATGATGAAGATAAGCTTCACATTGTGGAGGAGGAAGGGAGTCTCCTGGACGGGGCTGACTGTGACAGCGTGGCCCCTGACGATGACCCCAACGGGATCGCTGACCCTGACGGCAGATGGGACGATGGTAAGCCCGGCCGCCCTGTTGTGACATTTTTAATCAAGAGAGTGCTGTATATGTGGAGTCTCAGTTCAGGTTCACCTTATCAGACAAGTTTCTCAGGAAGTGTTTACATAAGAGACAATCTTGAGTTCAAAAACAGACAGATGGAACAGAACGCAAGTGCGTTGAGAAGGCAAACTATTTTTAAATTGACATGCTGTCTTAAAATGTAAATTTTGTGGCAGGATGCTCTGAACACAGTACTAGACTTGATGCAACCACCAAAAGCATCCGTCTGAATGTCTACGGCTTTAGTTGTGGTGCTTTCCTGTCTAACAGCCAAAACACAGCTCACTGTCATCACATTAGTTAAAGCTTTTTTAGATGTTAAATAACCTCAAAGTATATTTTAAAAATTATATAATGCCGATTTGATGAAAAATACTTAAATGTGAAATATCGCAGAGTAAAATAAAAATCTATAGTATATATTCCATAGTCTATATATAGTATGGATTTTATTATACATTTTTGTGTACAAAATCCAGTTATGTCTGTAGGAATCTACCCATTTTGGTATTTTTGAGGGTTCAAGATTTCCCCTGACAGATTTTGCAGTGGTTTAAGTTTGCCATACAGATTTGCTTTACTTACACCAGTACAATATTTCCAAATGAACAATGCACTTTTGTTTACAAAATTGATGAAATGCTTTAGTCAGAAAATGTGGAAATCTAGATAAATTAGTTTACGCAGTCATTCAACAAAAATGTTGTCTTACCTTCAACTAATAACTTTAACACTGCGTTCAGCAAAAAATTTGCGCGATCTATGTGGTATAGTGTCATTATGGTGATTCGTAAACGACAACAGGCTTTGCGATGCAAGAATCAGTTATTTTATCTCATATGTGTCATTGTGAACAACAATCTACAGTCGTGGCCAAAAGTTTTGAGAATGACACAAATATTAGTTTTCACAAAGTTTGCTGCTAAACTGCTTTTAGATCTTTGTTTCAGTTGTTTCTGAGATGTACTGAAATATAATTACAAGCACTTCATACGTTTCAAAGGCTTTTATCAGTAGTCAGTATTTGCAGTGTTGGCCCTTCTTTTTCAGGACCTCTGCAATTCGACTGGGCATGCTCTCAATCAACTTCTGGGCCAAATCCTGACTGATAGCAACCCATTCTTTCATAATCACTTCTTGGAGTTTGTCAGAATTAGTGGGTTTTTGTTTGTCCACCCGCCTCTTGAGGATTGACCACAAGTTCTCAATGGGATTAAGATCTGGGGAGTTTCCAGGCCACGGACCCAAAATTTCAACGTTTTGGTCCCTGAGCTACTTAGATATCACTTTTGCCTTGCGGCACGGTGCTCCATCGTGCTGGAAAATGCATTGTTCTTCACCAAACTGTTGTTGGATTATTGGAAGAAGTTGCTGTTGGAGGGTGTTTTGGTACCATTCTTTATTCATGGCTGTGTTTTTGGGCAAAATTGTGAGTGAGCCCACTCCCTTGGATGAGAAGCAACCCCACACATGAATGGTCTCAGGATGCTTTACTGTTGGCATGACACAGGAATGATGGTAGCGCTCACCCTTTCTTCTCCGGACAAGCCTTTTTCTAGATGCCCCAAACAATCGGAAAGGGGCTTCATCTGAGAATATGACTTTGCCCCAGTGCTCAGCAGTCCATTCGCCATACTTTTTGCAGAAGATCAATCTGTCCCTGATGTTTTTTTTGGAGAGAAGTGGCTTCTTTGCTGCCCTTCTTGACACCAGACCATCTTCCAAAAGTCCCGCAGCTGAATCCTCTTTGGAGACGATCCTGGCGCTTGCTGAACTTTCTTGGACGCCCTGAAGCCTTCTTAACAAGAATTGAACCTTTTTCCTTGAAGTTCTTGATGATCCTATAAATTGTTGATTTAGGTGCAATCTTAGTAGCCACAATATCCTTGCCTGTGAAGCCATTTTTATGCAACGCAATGATGGCTGCACGCATTTCTTTGCAGGTCACCATGGTTAACAATGGAATAACAAGGATTTTAAGCATCACCCTCCTTTTAACATGTCAAGTCTGCCATTCTAACCCAATCAGCCTGACATAATGATCTCCAGCCTTGTGCTCGTCAACATTCTCACCCGAGTTAACAAGACGATTACTGAAATGATCTCAGCAGGTCCTTTAATGACAGCAATGAAATGCAGTGGAAAGTTTTTTTCAGGATTAAGTTAATTTTCATGGCAAAGAAGGACTATGCAATACTCTTTATAACATTCTGGAGTATATGCAAATTGCTATTATAAAAACTTAAGCAGCAACTTTTCCAATTTCCAATATTTATGTAATTCTCAAAACTTTTGGCCACAACTGTACACTGCATCACGGACTCTTCACAAAAACAAGACTTTTTCCCTTCTTTTTACTTCAGTAGTGAATTTGTCACTACCGGCATTATTGGGTTTGTGACACGAGATACCTTTACTTCAGTAGTGAATTTGTTACTACCAGCATCATTAGGTTTGTGACATGAGATACCAAATCTCCTATATTTAAATAGTCAACAGCAGTCACTGCTTTTACTGTTGGTTTATGACTAAATCGTATTTATACCACCACAAGAAGACACATGAAGAGACCTGAAATGGCAGTCAGTAAAAATTGTAGTCAGTAGAAGAGGTCCAGGTATTTCTTTCATTGGGAGCCAAGCAGCAGATTTAGCGAAAGCTAGATGCGACGACCCTGAATGAAAAAGTTTTTTCAGGAAGTCAGGACAGTAGAGGCAGTGCAACTATAGCGATAAACCGCACTTGAAGCAGTACTATACTGCAGAAATACAAACCGAGCTAAGCAATGTTGAACTGAAGCCAACCGAGCCATGCAGAACCATACTGTACTGTGCAGAGGAAAAGCGGCTTATGACACTGACCGATATGAGCACAGAAGCTTTTCCACACACACAGCAATTTAAAAAAAATCAAAAACAATGACGAATACAAGTTGGAATTATGCAAGTTTGTGGAGCTATGTCAACAATACTCCTATCTTTATGAAGTTTTTCTGATAAAACAGTGGCAGCTTCAATGCCATTGCTATGTTTCCATAAGTTGTGCCTCAATGACATCCCACACAATTTTATAGACATCAAGCGATGACGGGTTGGGAAGCAACAAATAGCCTGAATTCTCTTGTTCATGACTTATGAGCAAAAAGACTGTCTATCGCAATTAGAAACAAGGATTGAGATACAATTGAGCACCATTCTTCCTTTCAAGCACAGGCATTTTTGTCAGAAAACGCAGACCTTCTTTTTATTGTGTTGCTGAAATCTTGGCTCTGTCTGGATAATGAGCCTTGATGGAGGCTGACTGGGATACAATAGAGCTCTTTTGCCCACAACGAAAAGGCATTTCTCCTGTTCTTGGGTTAATTTGTATTGCCTGCAGTGTGGGGATTGTTTATGCTGTAGAGGCTGAAAACAAAGTCTGTTGTGTGTGAGCTACCAGGGTACTATTGTGCATTAAGGTTAGTGTTGCGGGACGCCGGCATCATGGCAGGTAATATACCGCTGCTATAACCACAGCAACTGCTTGCACAGCAGCCTCTCCTTCAGCTTTTTCAGTCAGTGCATTTTCTGTATTGCCAGGTTTGCTTCAGAAATTCATAACTCTCTGTCATTTTAATTTCTGCCAGTATTCATTGATTCATTCATTCCTCACTGTCAGTTCTCTGCAGGACGGAGCTTCAGTGAAGAAGAAAGTCATGGTTTTTGGCAGAGCTCTCCAAACATGAAACACTTCACAGAAATCCAAGTTGAGAGAAGGGACTACTCACACTTTCTTTACCTCCACATCTCCTCTTTGATTCTTTGTTGTAAAACTCTTGTTAGTCTCTAACATTTTCGCAGAATTCTTTGTCTCTCCTCTCTTTTAACATGTTGCAGCACAGGATCCAAGCACCTGTTGTGCCTTTTCTCCTACATTTCGTAGCTTTTTCCTCTCCATTGCAGCAAGAGGCCCAGATATACGAGCCATTATGAGGTGTGTCACATAGAGGAATTGGGCTGTTGAGATGTAATGTGCATTGTTCTCTGTTCTCAGATGTCGTGTTTGAGTTATATACACTTCTCTGCCTAAGCTTCCCATCATTCATAGAGCTCAGGGTTGTAAAGCAGCCACTAGCCGTAATGGTTCAGCACTATCAGTCCAACTCTCTTTCGCTCTGGCTCTCCATTTCAGGCTACCCTGCACCTTTTATTATTTTCTTTTTATCTTGGCAGTGATCTCTGTTTTAGAGTACCATCTCGCTGACTCTCTGTGGTCTCTCCGCCAGTGTTTGTTTTAAGCCTACAATTCGTGTGCGCCCCTCTACCTCAACCTCCACTTTTGCTTTCCCTCCATTCGTGCTTTTTTTCGGTGCTTCATTCTTCACGATCAGATGACTTAGCTGCTCGCTTACTGTCAGCTCTTGTGTTCTTAGAGATGAAAATGCTCCTCTTGGAGTCATTTATGGAGTAAATGCTCTGTAAACCAATACATGATTACTGCGGTATCAATGGTGACGCTGCATATCCAATTCGATATGTCATATGCCTCCGTTCTCCAGTATTTTAACCACACATTTCTTGAACCGGCTGTAGGAATCAGCTATTTACGTAATGCGGTGAGCATAGGCACCTAGCATAATGGAACAAGGAACATGGTGGATGTGCTTACCTCATTTTTTTTACTGTTGGGGAGGATTACTTTCTATATTTGACTCACAGGTTTTAAAGTGCATGAGCATATGGTGATGGAGAAATCACTCACCGGGGAACGTGCTGTAAGTGCCTGACTCATAATGGAAATCCCACCTCAACTTTAATCAGGAAAAGTGAAGCTGTTGAATTCTGGGAAATGTAGTGCTGGCTGATTGGCCATGGTGATAACAATTGGTGCAGTTCACGTTCTACCCCAAATATGTATTTCTATAATGTATAACAACAATCTGTAAGATTGTATTAAAAAGTAAATAAATAAGTAAAAATAATAATTTTACATATATGAAAAAATGCAGTTAACAAAAATATTGTGATATATATATATATATATAAATGAATACATTTAAGTATTGCAACTAATTACTGTGTATTTCATTGTATTACAGTGTATTCCATATATTTCATTAATTTATTTTAATAGATAATTAGTATATTATAGTTTAAATATTACATTATTAATTTCTATTAATATATTACATTGTATATTAATATAATAATTGTAATAAATATTAACATTAATGCATTTATTCTTGCGATAGCAATACTAATTTAATTTCTTTAAAAGAAATCACTGATGCTTAAAGCGGCGTTTAGCTGAACAACTAATAGTAAAAACTAAAATATTGTGATTTTTTAAAAAATTATTCTTTTATTTCTGTTTTGGTGTTCAAAACATTGCACAAGCATTTTTTATTAAGCAGAAAAATGGTTAGTTGTGCTGCTTATTGTTTGTGCAAACTGCATACTTTTCTCAAGATGAATTGATTTAAAAATACAAAAGAAAAAACAAATGACAAATAATGATTTTTATTTACATTTTAAATGTCTTTACTGCCACTCTTCAATTTAATGCATCCTGGTAAACATCTTTTAAAATCTGTACTGTACTCTGTACTGTACTTTCTATAGATATAAAAACTTACAATTTGCATTTCTATAAAAAATACTTTCAAAGTCAGTGTTCACATTAATTCAAAATAATTACAATTCTGAATCATATTTATCTCTTTGCCTTATTATAATCAACGTATAATTCGCAAGCACAAGCCTCCACCTATTTACTTATATAAGAAATACCAGGGTAGAAAATTTTAAAAAGCACAAATCAGTTTAGGAGAGTTGTCTGTTGTTCAACACAGTATCTGATACAGGCTACATTTAAAGGGTCATGTGAACAACCCCACAGAAAAATCAAATTTGAGCAGAAAATCAGATTTGGGCCCTATTCAGCTGCGGTAAGAAGGCCATAGTAAGCCGTAACTGTTTTCATAGTGGGTTTAATGGATGGTGTAACTGCAACTTACAGAACCTCTCAAGACTCCTTGTACATCTCCTTTCAGTCAGTTTCTCTAGTTAACCGTCCAAAGTTAAAGTAAATCTACCAGCAGGGTGAGCTTTGACACTCATGTGACTGAGCTTTAGCATGCTAGCGCGTCAACCTCAAACCAAACCAAGCCTGTCACAAAACACTCACGCACTTTATCTGACCTTCACCCTTAATGTGTTTAACAAGGTCAGGATGTCACATAGATTATACGTGCGTGTAAGTATGCATACTAGTTTTTGTTCAAAGAAAGTTTCAGTTTGTTGTACAATCACAAGATCGGTCTTGAGGGGACATTGTCGCTCAAAAGATGTCACAGGACTTTAATAATGTGGGTAATAAAGTGTTTCTTGGAACTGGTGTAGTATCTGAGAGTAGAATGAGTGTGTGTCTCTATCTCTGGCCTACTTCTAAAGTAAGAGTGTCGCGGCTGCAGTTGTGTTGTGATGTTATGACAACAGTGTGCGGTAATGGTGCACGAGCGCTGCGAATCATCTGTTCTTTCGCTAGCAGAAAAGCCTCACACCCAGATTTCAACACGATGTAAACCTCTCTGGAACGACTGGGAGGGACCCGCTGGAACATTAGCTATTGAAATTCACTGGAGATCATGATAGGAGATGATTTCAGCTGAGTTTATCTTTTTCATTGTGCTCGAGGTTTTTTTTGTCTGCAAACGCCAAGAGCGTGCTTTAAATGAATATGCAAATGAGTCTATAAAATTAGCATAGTCCTCTATTACTCTTCTTGTGCTTATTACTTGAGGAGCGAGTTAATCTGATTAGCAAAATTACTGACAAAAGTCTTTTTTGTATCACACAAATACGATAGTAGTTTTATGATTAGCGAATTAGTTTTGTCTGTTTTTATTGTCATTTAAGATTTTTGGCGTTCACATACAGACACCTTTCAGTTGACATTTATTTCAAATAACAAAATGGTTATGATTTTGAATTAAGTTTTAATTAACAAACTAATAACTTAGTATCAACAACAAAATTTAGATAATAAATGAATCATAATGCCAAAATAAGTACATTTGATGAGAAAGTGTGTAAGAGGTTACAAATACAGTATATAGTAATGTTTTTGGATTCGTCACAGTATTATTAACGTTATGCCATTTCATGTGGACTAAAATTAATGTTTTTAGATTCGTCAACAGTATTATTAATCTTGAGAAATCCCAGTTGTTAGATGCATAAATTAGGAAATATTTCAACTTTGCGTTAACTAAACGTTATGTCATTTTTTGTGGACTAAAATTAATAATTATAAATTGTATTTATAGTTAATGTATTATTTATTAGAAGTAAATTTGAAATAATACTAATAATGTAAAATGGTTTACAAATCACAAAAAGTACATTAAAAATAATATATATTGAAATTTTAAATATACTAGTTAAATGTATAAAAAAAAAAAATGTTGATAAACAAAACACTGATGACACGATATGTGTCTTTGTATAGAGCCTAGGACGCCCTTGCGTACTGTGGTGAGAAAATCCTACATGTCAGACAAATAAAGCGAGTCAGTGTGAATCAGCGTCGCTTATGGAGACATCACTGCTGACAAGGGTAGAGCGCACTACAGAAAGAGCTGCTGAGAAAGAGAGCGAGAACAAGCAAAAGAACACTGACAAACATAATAAAAAAATAATAATAAAAAAAACCCTCTTCATTTTGTTTCCCTCCCTCACAAATTGCAGGATCTCTTAAATCGTTCCGACACACAAATGCACAAATGTCCTCAGGTGTTTTCGAATGTTGTTTTGACTCGCTAGCAAATGCCATTAGTTGTAATTGCTGACATTGCGGACTCATTTTCAGCAGACGCATGAGAGAACGCATAGCTAAGGCACAGAACTGTGTGCTGCCCGAGGGCTCGCTTTCTCCCGAAGCCGTCGCTTGTTCATTTGCAATCGTTAGTTGAGCCAATCTTTCGTTTGTGAGCAAAAGAGAATGAGAGTACATTTCTCAAATTAAAGAAGCTCGTTTAATGGCGACGTTGAGCTCAGATTGTGCATTAAGCCCCAAATTGAATTAGCTGCACCAGAGTCATTTCTTTTTCATTTGCTTTTAATAGGTAAATGTGCAATCGAGGACTAATATGTGTGTTTTTGTGGGTGTACATGCCCACGTACATGAAGCGGTGTATCTAAAGCTCATACACACTTAGACTCCAGTGAGTATTTAGCTAATGTACTGTTTAAGAGTGAGTCACTGCTAGGTATTTCTGTTATTTGCTCTGTTTCTAATCACGCATCCTTCATATTTTCTATGGTGCATTGGGCCAGACACAGCAGTGAGCGTCTGTGTATTTGTGTGTGTGTTGCAGTGAAAGAGGAGTGTATGTCGGATGAAGATGAGAGGAGCAGAGATGCTTTGGTTGAGGAGATGCTCCAGCAAGGAGACACCGCAGTCATCTTTCCAGAGGCTCCAGATGACGAACCGCGTCAGGGCACACCAGAAACCAGCGGACATGATGAAAATGGTACAGTCCAACAGTAGTACCTTACTTTCGGTTTACAAATTGACGCATGGTATTTTCATCAGTAACATGGATAATGCCAAATACATGTGTAACATGTATATATACGTGTGGCTTAAAAATATCAAAAACACATTTGTTTGCATTGCTTTTGTAATGTAAACACTATTGAATGTGGTCGAATGACTTTATTTTCTGTCTATTGAGCTCCAACAATGATGATAAACACTGATGTACACTGTAGTGATCAAAATAGAGTAATTCACCTTTTTAAAGTAACTTAATGCTTCAACCGAAGAGTGTATTAGTTATGTAGTCATCTCAGTAGGTTACAGGTAATGGTAAAAAAAAAAAAAAACTTATTCAGAAAATGTGTTCATAGGGTTTTATCCAGCAATTTATTTAAGTCTTCATAGGAGAGACAGTGAATCAACCTCTGGAAAATGACATTTTTATTTAAGCCAAGGGTTCAGAAGGCTATGCAACTGTACAATAGGCACGCTTCTCTTCGCAGACCACTAATAGCTTTGGAATGATTTCTGTTACACCTGCAACACCTGTGCAAATCTCCCATACCTGAGCTACTTTCTCACGTCCCTGTTGCTGTTTGCGTGACAGAGAACGTTTCACCTGACTGAAGTGAGAAGGTTAATAGGTTACCTGTTAACAGGTAATATGTTACCTGTGTGAGAGCTGGACAGAAACTGTCCCAGGTGTTTTCTGGCCATTTTTCCATTTGAGTAATATTTTAAAAAAATGTTTTATAAATTTTGATAATGATAAAGAACTCCAATTCTGTCCTTAAACGTAAAAGTGGTTAATTAGAATTTATATGCACTATAATGGCATTTCAGTTAAACATATGAATGTCTTTATGAATGACATCATGGAAATTTATCTTGCCAGCATTCCCTGTACTCAAAAGACTTTTTTTTGGCATTATTCCATTAAAATGTACTGTCAAATCTTCTCAGGTTTGTAATTTATGTTCCTTTTATATCAGGCTCTACCAGTATATCTTTGCTTACTTTTTTCTATTTAATCCATTGTGCATCCATATAACTGTTTCCCTCATTGCCGTGTTATTCTTTGGTTACCAGCTGCCAATCCTTAGTTCTTTTCATTTTAGCTGCTGTTCTTCATGCTGGAGACATTTCAGCATGTGAAGATGTCACGCATTATAGATCTAATTTAACTCTCATATTCACATTCCTCAGTGAATTGATCAATGTGTATATTCACTCATGCATACAGTACACCTCAATAAATTATATCTATGCTAGAAATCCATGCATTGGGATTCTTTAATTACAGAAATATCTGAACAATAAAGTAAATAATTGTATGCGAATTTGCGTACATTTGCAAATACCAATAAATAACAGATTTTGTCATGTTTCAGATATATGCTTTTGAAAAAATGAAAAGGAGAGTGTGAAAATGATCATAAATGCACATTCAATTCTACTCATTAATGTGCTCTTCATTTCATTCCTCTCAATCTCAGGCACGCCAGACTCATTTTCTCAGCTCCTCACCTGTCCGTACTGCTCTCGTGGCTACAAACGTTACACCTCACTGAAGGAGCACATTAAATACAGACACGAGAAGAGCGAGGACAACTTCAGCTGCTCTCTCTGCAGCTACACCTTTGCCTATCGAACACAGCTCGACAGACACATGACCGCACACAAAGCTGGCCGAGAACAGGTATTCTGCTCTTAATCTGTAATATTTGTGAGCATGTAATTGAATAAGATATTTTGGTTAACTATGTTAAAGCTAAAGTGTTCAAAGGGGCCAACTAGGGGGAATAGGTTACAATTTAACACTATAATGTTGAAATCTAAGGATAGAAAACCAGACTCAAAATAGCAGGATTTAACACATTGGTAATTCACAAGGCTTATATCATTCATGCAAGACATACAGGACAACATTAAAAGCTGTAAAGTGTAAAAATGAATGCTGTTAAGCAATTAAAGCATGCATGCATTTCAAATAATGGCCATTTGAAGAATTAAGTGCACTTACAGAAACATAACAGCAGTATTGTTCACTCAAGCATAATGCATTCTCTCTTGTATTTTTTAGCGGCATGTTACTCAGTCAGGTGGAGGAGGGAATCGAAAGTTTAAATGCACTGAATGTGGCAAAGCCTTCAAGTACAAACACCACCTGAAAGAACACCTGCGCATCCACAGTGGTGAGGACTGCTTGAAATTTGCTAGAGTAGTGTATGTTGAATCTCTGTGTGTGTGTGTGTGTGTGTGTGTGTGTGTGTGTGTGTGTGTGTTTGTGTGTGTGTGTGGATGTGTGTGTGTGTGTGTGTGTGTGTGTGTGTGTGTGTGTGTGTGTGTGTGTGTGTGTGTGTGCGTGCGTGCGTGTGTGTGTGTGTGTGTGTGTGTGTGTGTGTGTGTGTGTGTGTGTGTGTGTGTGTGTGTGTGTGTGTGTGTGTGTGTGTGTGTGTGTGTGTGTGTGTGTGTGTGTGTGTGTGTGTGCTTGCAAGCATGCATATGTGTGTGCAGTTGTTTACTTCATTGTACAAATTTTTAGGGCAATTCAGCATTCAACTACTTCAAAGAACTTCAAGTACTTACTGTCAAAGGCTTCTTAAGAGTTTTTCATCTAAATACTGCACACTTTTATGGGCTTTACTGTTTGAAGAAAAAATGCTTCTGAGGACTACCTATTAAATTTTACTTTTACTTACTTTTACTTTACTATTTTCAATTTTTTTGATTAATAAAAAGCTGAAATAAAAATGATGTTCTGAAGAGTAAAACAATAGAGTTAAATACCTTGTTATATGTAAAGTTTTGGTTGTTTCATTTCTTTATTCTGTGTTGTGCAGGAGAAAAGCCTTATGAATGCTCCAACTGCAAGAAGCGTTTCTCTCATTCCGGTTCCTACAGTTCCCACATAAGCAGTAAGAAGTGCATCGGTCTCATCTCAGTAAATGGACGACCACGACCTTCTCCTGCTACTGGGGCTGCCAAGACCCCGCAGTGCTCTTCCCCGTCTCTGCCAACCTCTTCCCCTACAGCACGAGTCCAAGTCAGAGACAAACTGGATAACAGCAAACCCCTTCAAGAGCAGCTTCCCTTGACGCAGATCAAGTCTGAGCCGCTGGACTATGAGTACAAGCCTGTGGTAGTGGCCCCATCTGCTAGAGGTGTAAATGGCATGTTTCAGGGTGGGGCAGCAGCCCCTCTCCAGGGTGCCGTACAGGCTGTTGTGCTTCCAACTGTGGGTCTGGTGTCCCCAATCAGCATCAATCTGGGGGACTTACAAAACGTGCTTAAGGTGGCAGTGGATGGGAATGTCATCAGGCAAGTGCTGGAAAGCACACAAGCTAAGGGGCAACAAGCAGGGATGGGGATTGTTGGAGCAGGAGGGGTAGGGATTGCCCAAGCTCCCCAGCAAGTTATCCAAGCCATTAGTCTTCCCATCTTGGATCAGGATGGCAATGCTAAGATCTTCATCAACTATAGTCTAGACCCATCCCAAGCCCAAGCAGTCCTTCAAAGTCCAAAAAAGGAACCATTGGGGTGGAACACTGAGGTCTGCAAGGGTCAGAAGCTGCCTGAGGACCTAACAGTAAAGACAAATAGGGACAAAACCACCATCACTGTGGATGAGAAGAGCATGTTACACAATGACATATCACTTAAGCACTGTGGTAAAGATGAACATAGGATAAACGGGAAAAATCTTGAGGACAAGATGGACTTGGAAGGACTGTGTCCAGGTCAGCCTCCTCTGAAGAACCTTCTCTCCTTGCTCAAGGCTTACTTTGCCTTAAACAATGAGCCCACCAAGGAGGAGCTGGCAAAGATATCAGAGTCTGTCAATCTTCCAGCAGAGGTGGTGAAGAAGTGGTTTGAGAAGATGCAGCTGGGACAGATCTCCATAGACCCTTCATCGCCTCAGCATGAAGAGGAGCAAACCACCCCTGTGGATTTGGACGGTACTAAAGGTGCATCACCCAAACCAGACTTGGATGAAGAAATGAACTCAGAGGAGCAAGAGGAGAGGATATGCTGTAGCCCAGCAGAGGGCATAGCAGCCAATGTGAATGGAATCGAGAGTGTCCCTGCATCCCCTTCACCACTAAACCTATCGGCTGATGGTCCTGTCCCATCCAGGACTCTTGAGGAAGGCGAGGGACCTCTCGATCTGTCGCTACCAAAATCCGCTACTACAGCCTCTGTGGCTAGCGGTCATGTTAACACTGTTTACTCGGCTCAAGAGGAGCCACTGAATTTGACTTGCACAAAGAAGGAAATGCTCAGTAATGCAAGCACCAATGCTGCCATATATGCCAGCCAACCAAGTGCCAATCCCATAAACATCATGACCACTCAACTGCCCACCCTAGTGGCTATCACTGACCAGGGACAGGCACAATGTCTACGTGCACTTACCACCACTAAACAGACCATCCTGATCCCGCAGCTGACTTACAGTTACACCACTACATCCTCCAGCCCAGCAGGGGCCGACACACCACAGAAGAACATTTTACATGTCAATGGCATCAAGGTGAGGACTCTGTTAGCTTAACATTCCTAATAGTCAAGTGGACATACTTTAGCTGGGTATGTGCCCAGAAATGCACTTTGTTACATTATTTTAAATACAATGATCTGCTTTTTCTCGTGATGTAGGAGGAAAAACAGGAGATAGGGTCAGAGGCCACCTCTATATTGGAAGAACAGACAGACTCAGACTCAGGGCCGACCAGGAAGAAGATGAAAAGGACGGAGAGTGGGCTGTATGCCTGTGACCTGTGTGACAAAATCTTCCAGAAGAGCAGTTCATTGCTCCGCCATAAATATGAACACACAGGTGGGATTCTCATACATTTACCAACAAGGGAAACAAAAGATGATAAAAGCAGTTAAGCCTGAATTTAAACACAAGTTTCTTCATACACAAAAGCTGGGATTTCATAGAAATATGATTTGAAATGATATTGAAGGGGAAATTATGACGGAGTACATTGTATTGCAGTAATTTTACCTATTACACAGGGAGCAGAACTGAATTTTAAGTTCCAACCGCTGTTAAATTACACGTGCTGGAGGGTGCGGTGACTTATTTTCCCTCATCTGCTGGCCAAATACATTACCTTCTCGCACCGAACCCAGGCTGTTGCATCAGTTCTCTGTTAGTAATTTACACACCTCCTCCCTTTTTTGCTCTAAAACATGAAAAAGTTAGCACAGCCAAGAGCAGGTCACCTCTCACTGTTAAGATACCTGGCCAAAAATCAAGCAGCACTCATCCAAATGACATCACAGCGTCTTGAACCACAACTTCTGCTGTCTTTTCTCTCTCTTTTTCATCTGAAGCCACAGTTTATAAACTTCTAGGCCTTGGTGGAACTGGCCTGTCTTGAGCACTACAGCTTGTTTTGATTCATTGTTTGGTCTTATTGTCCATGGCTACATAACAACATGTAATGCAGCCCTTAATGCCTTAAAGATCCAGGGTTGAAGGCTGGGTGTGGGTGGGTGTTTAATGCTTGGTGTAGAAATTAGAATAATCTTTTGGGGCTGGGACCACTTATAAAGTTCAGCTGTGTGACAGTTGAGTTTTAAGCATGCATATAATTGATGAAAATCCATTCATTGTCAAACTGTGGCACATCTTTGTCAGCCATTTAAAAAAAACAAAAATAAACTTGTGACAGATGCAACACTTTAAAGGTGCATTCATATAACCATAATTAGTACTGTAGTCACAAGTCACACGTCCATAAAATAAAGTTATGCGGGCTGTCCTGGTCCAATAACAGAAACGATTATTTCAGTCTCACATCCTCTGGTTTTGAGTCATCTGTATAGCATTTGACTGACAATTGATGGTGAGACCGTCCACACAAACAAATCCATTTCATTCACTTCTCTAGGTTTCGGGAAAGGATGTAATTGTACATTGCCCAGCATTTCTGAGTACCTGCTGTCTGCATTGCAAGTCCCATACAAAGCACATTTTCACTATTTTTCATGTTAATAGCCAATACTACGATTTCTGTCAGACAGAACGATGGGCAATGACAGGGGCACAAAATATTGGCATTATGATTGGTCGGATAGCCTGTCAATCAAACTGCCAGCAAAGGGTCAATTGTACATGCACCTTAACACAGAACCCTGCCTTACAAACAAATTTTTACAACATCTTTAATGATTGTATTTCACGGTAATCAGGCAAGTACTCTAAGATAAACATTAATGAAGTGCAATTTGATCTTCTGCAGGAAAGAGGCCTCATGAATGTGGGATCTGCAGCAAGGCCTTCAAACACAAGCACCACCTAATAGAGCACCTGCGCCTGCACTCTGGAGAAAAGCCCTATCAGTGCGACAAGTGCGGGAAACGCTTCTCCCACTCCGGCTCCTACTCACAACACATGAATCACAGATATTCCTACTGTAAGAAAGAGGCTCAAGGCCAAGGGCTAGGTCAAGGAGTGGAAGAAGAGGACAATCCTGGTGAGGAGCAGCCTCAGACAGGCAGTACAGCGACCTCGCCTCCGTCTCACCTGGACTCGGATGAGCGGGGGAGCAGTACCAGAGATGATGAAAGCGAGGAGGAGGACGAGATGGGCTCAGGGAGCTTAGTGGATGAGGACGAAATTCAGGTAGTCAAGATTGGAGAGGAGGGAGATGAAGACGATCAGGGAGCAGATGAAGACCAGGAGGGGGAGAGGATGGAGGAAGATGGTGACGAGGAAGGCGAAAGCGAGACGTTGAAAGTCGTGGTGATGCAGGATGAATGTGAGGAGGACGAAAATGGCGAGGATGAGCAAACGTTGGAGGATGCCATGGACACCGGAGACCACACAGAGGACACGACAGAAAGGAAGAACCCAAGGGACAATAAGAACAATGGTGAAAATGAAGGAAACACAGCCGCTATGAATGGAGATGTGAAATGAAGACCCTTATTCCTTACGACGTTGTTTTACAAAGTTACTAATTTGAAGGAACAAACAAAAAGACATTTTCTTTCAGCCGATGTTTCTCTCTCTTCCTGAGAACTGACTGTGTTAAGAGGAGAATGAGACGAGGAGGAGTGCGTGACGCTTTTGCGCTGCGTTTAAACCCACTACTGTGTATAAACCCCCAGGTGTGCCTGAAAAATACAAAATAGTTACTTTTTTCCACATAAAGACAATTTTCTGTGTTTGAGTATGGTTTGTACAAATGCAAAGTTTAACGAAAAAAACAAAAACAAAAATGACGCATATGAACTGAAAGCTATACACGTTTTGGCTAATAATGTTTTATTACTAAAACGCCTTGGGTCAATTTCTTTTATCAGTATTACTAATTTTTGTCACTCTCGGTTTACCCTCAGAAGCTGTACAGTTGGGAGAGAGATTTCTATACGTTTTTATTGCCAATGAACAAAACTCAGTATTTTCTTGCATTTGAAGGAAAAAAAGTATCCTGTGCACTACCATATTCCCAGTTTACCTACAGAACACCTATGTGGGCCTTGTGTTGTCTACCTTCCAGTATTAGTGCCCCAGACGATATTCCTTAAGCCACGCTAGCACTCGCTAGCACAACATTTGTCTGTCGTCTCATTTCCCAATGGATTGTGAGCCTTAAATGTTAAAAGATTGATGTGGTAATGGTGGGAGGGCTCTCACGAATCCCCCAAAAAAGCCAAGACATCAAAGAAAAACCTTAGTAATCCTGGACAGCTGGTTTTAGATGTAGTTTCAGGTGATCGCCATCAGCCCCTTCCCCACCCATCATCCACCCTTATGCAAAAACATGCATGTTGGAAGTGCCATTGAACAGTGCTGTGCCGTTGCTGTGATGCCGTTGCGAAGCAGCACATTCGCGTGGGGCTCATGCTGTCTTCGTTTTTTTGGTAGCAAAATTTTGGAACCCTGCACCTAAACCACTAGTCCTGACTGAAGGACAAGACTGCCTATTTCTTTTTCTTTTCTTTTTTTAATCAATCCAGTAAGGACTACACTGCATCAAGAATTCAGGAAAGAGGATCGATGAGCAAAAAGGAGAAAAAAAAGAAGCTCTTTTTTCAGCCTTGAAGTATTTTCCCGTTTGGTGCACTTGTTTCTCTTGTAATCTTTAGCTGCACGACACTTTTTCTTCAGGTAACAAATGTAGGCAGATACGATCAATGAAGAATTCACTTTTAGTTTCTTTTGGGTCAGCCTTTTTACCTGTCAGTATTAATTAATTTTTGTCTTGTTTGTATTGAAGTTTTTTTGTTGCTTGTTTCAGTGAACATTGTGTAATTTTATTTGTTTGTTTGTTTTTCAGTAAAGGCAGTATTATCCCTCCCATCCCTCACCAGTATAACTTTACATTTTTAGTTTTAGAGACCTTTTATATTTATGTGTCTTATTTTTGTATTTTCTTTATGGTTATTTATTACACAATGTAGTGTACAATACTGTAGTTTGTATTAATACAATAATATATTTTAGTATGAAGAATAATTTCGAAGATAAATGAATTCAAAGCTGGGGGAGAAACTCTAGCATTTCAAAAGTGTTTTAAAACTGAAAAAGTATTATTTTCAAATTTTCAGAATGCATTGTTTGAAGAAAAAAAAAAACGCACCCCTAAAGTATATCAGAACTGTTACCTTTTACACGTCACTTTCATGTTTCTGTCTCTTACCCCACTATACTTTGAAGCTACTGAACGTCTGAAAACTAACTGTATGCTATACACGCATGAGTCTTTGCTGTTGTATCGAAAGATTGTCCTTCACCATGAAACTGTGCTGCCCTTTTTAATGAAGCCAAAACATCATCAGTGTGTTGTTTTTATTATTATTATTATTTTCGGTTGTGCCAATTTGTAACTCTTTGTCTACATCGAGGCAACAGTCTTTTATATGTCCCTGTTTTAACCTTTTTTTAGTGATAGCTTTTTTTGTTTGATTGTTTTTTCATTGGTTTGTTTTTTTTAATGAATCCCCATCTCACAATAAAATACTTCAAGAATTCAACATTTACAGCTTTTCTAGCATATTTACTTTACATGAAATACAAATCATTAATTACAAGCATAAATTTGGAAAAAAATAGTTTTTTATTAATTTGTTAGTGGAAAAACAGAGACGTTCACTTTGTATTCAATCCCTCAGCACCAACGAAAAAGCATTGATTAGGATCAGGTTGCCATGCTGGGTTTTGGATGGAGAGTTATGAATTATTAATGCAACAAAACATAAATCTATGATCTGACTTAAGTCTGAAAATGATGTGATGCACACTGCTGTATGGAGAATAGGCTCAGCATTTGTGTGTGTCAAACTTTCATTATTATTTTAAAGCAGAACCTGGATTTTTAATGCAATTTTATAAAGGAAACCTTTGACTTCTGCAAGTATTGTCTTTGAACATCTATCAGACTGTTGATTTGCCATGTCGACTCACATTGAACACTCCGGAAAACACACTTTAGGCTGGAGATGTGTGCACACAGAATGAAACGAGAGCCCTGTGTCTCCAGCGGTAGCTGAAAGCTGATGGACAACAGCACAGGAACAAGCCAAGAGTGGAAGCAGAGAACAGAACATCCCCTGGGAAATTTAGCGGATAGCACAATCAAATACAAATAGCCTACATCTGTGCTCAAAACATTAGCCTTTACTTAAAAATCATGTTCATTTTAGCCTAGCGCTGGATTTCACCGAGCGTAGGCATGAGGATTAACGCCACAGTGATTTTCCCATCAATATTTTACTTGGATCGTTTCAGCACACTTGATTTTAATAAACAGTTTTATAGGTGGAACAAGCACAGTTTTTGTATTTATTGTATAAAGGCTCTTCAATTCTCCTTATTGTGAAACTAAATGAAATGGCTTAATATTCTCAGCATTTCCACTGTATGGATGGTAATCAGTGTTAGGAAGTTCATAAGTTATTTTATGAGGATCTTTAAGTCGAATATGAAGTTCAATTTGCCGAAAGAAATTCCAGTCCAAAGTACTAAATGGATAGCTGTATTAATCAGGTAAGTGCCTCTATACTGTAGCAAAAACATATAAACAAAAAATTATAAACAAAAATACATTAATGTGTCAGCACCAAAAGCCTGCACTTCAGGCATATAAAGTTTGAGTCCCGGCTCCCGACCCCATTCCCCCTCTCTCCAATTTCACTTCCTGTCTAATATATTGTCCTATGTTAAATATACCTTCAATTTTTTTTGGTGTTTTTGCAATATTTTTTATTATATTTTTTAACCTAGTCAAGCCTTTAAATTGCACTTTAAGCTGAATACTAGTATCTTGAAAAATATCTAGTACAATATTATGTACTGTCATCATGGCAAAGACAAAAGAAATCAGTTATTAGAAAATAATTATTAAAATGTTTAGAAATGTGTTGAAAAAATCTTCTTTCCGTTAAACAGAAATTAGGGAATAAATATAGAGGGGGGCTTATAATTCAGGAGAGCTAATAATTCTGACTTCAACTGTACATGCACATGCATACATATGCTAACCCTTTACTTGAAGGGGTGTTCACAAGACTATCATGAAATCTTTATAATGATGACATGACACGTCATGAAGGTGAATGAGATTTTTTGCATGCTTATAACAACTCCCATTTGCTTAGTTATGACATCTTAAATGCAAAGACGATATTGTTTATTATGACAACTTGACATAAATACATCACAAGCTGTTTTTGTCAACTTGACATTACCGAGAAAGCATAACTTGTCATAAATCTGTTATAAACATGTAACATAACAGTGTCATTAATATTCTTGACTACAATGGTCTTATAAAATTATTTGACAGAGTAATGACACTCTTAATGAAACATTTAAATGACAAATTCAGTTTGTTCCACTGAAAAAGTGATCAGGAAAATATTCATGACACAATTATAATGGCCCATGACAATCTTGTTTATGACACATTTGTGTTGTCTTGGTAATGTCAAGTTGCCATGACCATGATAAAGACTGGTTGTGATGTATTTCTTTATGTCAATTTGTCATAAACAATAAATAAATATATATTCATTCATTTTCCTTCTGCTTAGTCCCTTTATTCATCAGGGGTCGCCACAGTGGAATGAACCATCAACTTATCCAGCATGTTTTACACAGCGGATGCCCTTACAGTTGCAACCCAGTACTGGGAAACATCCATGCACACTCATTCATACACATACATTATGACAAATTTAGTTTATTCAATTCACCTGTACCGCATGTCTTTGGACTGTGGGGGAAACCGGAGCACCAGGAGGAAACCCACGCGAACACGGGGAGAACATGCAAACTCCACACAGAAATGCCAACTGACCCAGCTGAGACTCGAACCAGCGACCTTCTTTTGAGAGGTGATAGTGCTAACCACCGAGCTATATATATATATAGTATATTATGCTGAAATTCTTTGGTGTGTCTGATAAACCCAAATGTGTAGAGCCCAAAGTATTACAAAGACGCTTTTACGACCAATCATCGGCCATCCAGATCACCAAGCAACTACACAGAAACACTAGAAAACACTCAAAAGCAACACTGAAATTTTGAAATGATTCCTTCATACCTTTGTAAGGCAGTGATATTACCCCTCTTGAAATCACATGCGAGTCTCATGACGGCAGATGGTGACTTTGGCCAAACCCCTGAAACGAGACAAATGACCATTTCAAAGTTTCTTTCTTCAAACAGTGAAGTGACAAACAAGAATCATGTCTTAAAATGCTGCTCAACGCCCAAACATCAGCAGTGTTTGTTGTGAAGGCCTCAGCGAACTCTTTTGATCTCAGCGTGTCGTCGCCGCACTCCTCAGCTGCTAAGACCAAACCTGACCACAAGTTTCTGATGTTTATATAAGGCTGTGCCCCTCCATTTACTCTCTAATGAGCATCTAATCATTTGCACCTGTGCTAAAGTGCACCTGATTTTCATTTTGTGCGCTTGCTGCATGTGGAAATGGCATTTCTGTTTATTTAAATAGTACAAATGACTGCGCAGTCTTACTCAACCTCATATGACCTCACGTAATCCTTCTATTTGATTGTGATCCAGCTGAGAATACATCCGCGAGACTGGATACTAACACTGCGCCACATGTGCTAACAAACATACACACACACATTATTATGGACAGATACAAATAACTAATATCTATTACAGTAACATGCTGTTACTAATGTTGCTGCTGATGATGTATTTGTAATACCATCCTCCTTTAGAGACTGTAAGAAAAGATATAAACATCACTGATGTAATATGAGCTAATAAACTGGAGGGTTATGCTGAGCATGAAGTTATTGAAGAGCTATACGTGATCTCTCTATATCAGCGTCTTTGCCTCTCAGATTGTACTTTTCATCAGATAACTGGCCCTTCATTGCAACATTTTTGTAGTATTTTTTGTTATAGGATGCCTATTAAATACAAAACAGGAAAACACGAACCTTAAAAACCAGCTTAGTGTTAAAGTGCTTAAATGCAGTTATTTATTTATTCACTTGACAGCAACACAAAAAAACCTTTAAACAAAACATCTGAATCAATTTTGTTCACCCAAGTTAAATTAGAATATTCTAAAACAAGTTTTTCTTTTTAAAATGTGGACATGCCTGCTAATTTGATAAGGATACATGAATAAATAAATGAATGAAAAATAAATTAAAAATGAAATAATCCTTGAATATTGTTATTAAAGGTCAGCACAAAAAAGCATTCAAATATTAGTAACATTTGAAGAGAAAAAAATCCTTGAAACAAACAAAAGCACATTAAATGGTGGAAATGCCTGAAACGTTTTCTAAAAGTAACTTAATCATGATTATAATTACAATTATTATTTCGATTTATGCAACACATATTTAAACAGATTGGGTCCACCAAAGAGCAATTTGTTTTTTAAAATCCCTTAAAACTAGCAAAACTATGATTAAAGCATAGCAAATGTCTGAATGCATTTATTTGACTGCAGTTCAAAAGTGTATATATATATGTGGTATATGTATGTTGTTGTTGTTTTTATTGTGTTGTCAAAGACTTTCATCTACATCCAAGCATGTTATATGGACCTGAACAGTGCAATGGCTTATTTAGATCCAAACAAAAGAAAGATATCCAAAAATGCCTTTTCAATTTCTTGAGTTCTTTTCAAAATCGGTCTTTTTGAAACTAATGAAGACAGCAGAAGTTAATTCATTCAACAACTAATTCATTTTAATTATTTAGCCTGACATGTTTACTGCTCTAATAGTTTAAATGTTTATTAAAATAAACTATATTGTGTTCAATGGGAAAAAAAAGTTGTTGTTTTTTTTACCAAGACATTTAAGAAGAACATATTTTAGAGCAGTAAACACAATACTGTGATATCCTGAAACCTTGCTATTTTTATACAAGGTTATCATACCGTCAGAATCTTATACCGGCCCATGCCTAATAAAAATATACAAATGTAAACAATTTTTGTCCACTCCAGTAATACATAAAAAAATGAATACATTTCGTTATATTATGAAGATATTTAAACAAAGGTGGAAATGCCTGAAAAAGTGCTAAAAAGTATCTTAAAAGAATTTTTTTTTAAAACACCACAAAATATTAAAATATTGAGAATATTTGAACATTTTTGGCCAAGGCATATTTTATTCAGATCATATGAAGTTTCGAATGAAAGGATTTATGACTCAAACTTTTATTTATTATATTTTATTATTAATATTATTCATTTATTATAATTAATATTATTGATTTAATTCGTTTCAATTCAAGCTACAATTTGTATTCAAGAAAATTGCAACGCATTCATTTTTAACCCAAATTTGAAAAACATCTTCATCTTTAGCTCATCTTTATTAGTCACTGACGAATCCACTTGAAATGAAAAACAGCATGACGCACTGCTCATTGCGTTAGGTGAACGTATTCTCAGGTGAAATAAAGACACAGATGATGTCGTCAGTCCTCAGCAACACAAATGACCTCTGGTGATGATGTCAAAAACATGCTCTAGCACATAATGATTTAATTAGATCCCCACAGAAAGAGCAGCGTGCAGTCAGTGCTTTTAAAGAACAAATCGGAGCTCAAAACCAAATTCAAGAGGTGATCTGTTGTCTCCCTCCCTCACACACCCGCGCTTACTCCAAGCCAGATGGCTCAGGGTACAAAAATCAATTAGATCTCCACCTCAGGAGCAGAGGGAATTGATCCGGGCCGACCCCAGGTCTGAGTACAGGAGGACTGCGGCTCTCCTTCTGCCTCATCACCTCAGCTCTAATCTACTTCTCTCTGCTGCATACACACTAACTTCATTAGACCAGCGGCGGCAGGAGGAGGGAGAGGTAGAAATAGGGCACGGTGAATATCTTTGACTGCATGAATCACCAGAGCTCCTCTAAACATAACTGAATTGTGAGGCATACTTGAGAAGAGAAGAAGAAGAGAGAGCTGTAAGGAACATCAAAATGGATTTATTTTGCATCGGCAAGCCTTGCCAGCTCTGCTTTGGAGGAGAGGAGCAGAGGAGAACGTGTAGGTGGATTCTGGGAGAAGGATAATGTGCAATAAAAAGAAATAAGCTGACAGGAAGAATTAGGACTGTGCAAGAGCTAAAAACATGAGCTTCGTTACACCCTAGTGTTCATGTTATAACATTACATCGGGATTCATTGGTGAATGCAGTGCTTGTCTGACATTAACTTGTGTGGTAGTTCACCCAAAACTGAACATTCTGTTATCATTTACTCATCCTTTACTTGTTACAAACGTGTTTGACTTTCTTTCTTCTGTTGAACACAAAAGAAGATATTCAGAAGAAAGCTGGAAACCTGTAACCATTGACTTCCATTGAATTTTTTTTCCTTCTGTTGATGTCAACGGTTACAGGCTTTCAGCTTTTTTCTAAATATCTTCTTTAGTGTATAACACAATACAGAAACTTATAAAGGTTTGGAACCACTTGAGGGTGAGAAAATAGAGAGTAAACAAAATTTTTTGGGTGAACTGTTTAATGAAAAATCAGGCTAATCATGTTCAAGGGATGAGTATGAGCTAAATTGGAGGTTTAAGTAGTAGGAGAAGGTACAATGGGATCATTTTCCAAACATTCGGTCATCAATTTGATTTACTTTCATATTATTTTTTTATTCTTATTTTCTTTGGTGGAACATAAAAGCTTAAATTTCTATATATTTTATCCAAGAAGTTAGACAAATCATTATGAAATGGGTTCCTTCAATTTGTGCTACAGTATATTACATATTAAACATTGATTCAAGGCAGGACTGACCCATGTTTTTATGTTGACTATGCCAAAATCGGACCCTACCATCTATATGTCAAAGAAGTCTAGATTTCAGATCAGGAAACCTTTTCCCAGTTTCCTACGGTCCAATTTTGGTGAACCTGTGTGAACTGTATCATCACTAGGCACGGGCCGGTATAAGATTCTAACGGTATGAAAACCTTGGATAAAAATATCACGGTTTCACGGTATTGTGATTACTGCTCTAAAATATGCTCTTTTTAAATGTCTGGGTAAAAAAAAAAAAAACTTTTTATAATATTTTGGATATATTGAGGCTAAATAATTTAAATGAATCATTGACTTCTGAAAAAAAAAAATTTAAACTTCACTTTGCTGTTTTTAGCTGATTTTAGCTGACAAGAGAGTCACCAGTGTGCTCTTCTGCTGCTGTAGCTCATCTGCTTCATGGTTTGAAGTGTTCCCTGTTCAGAGATACTCTTTGTATGTGGTTATTTGATTACATTTCTATCAACTTATTTCAGTGTGTGCATTCTCATCTGATCTCTGGCAAACCCTAAATCCTAGAAAAGGTTGTACATGAAAATGCCGCTAGATCAGCAGTTTCTGAAATATTCACACCAGCCCTGCTGGCATAAAAAACCAACCCATATTTAGTCACTTAAATCCCCTTTATTCCCCATTATGATGCCAAGTTTGAAATTCATTAGATTGCCTTGACCATTACAACATAACTAATTGCATTAAGTTACAAATATGTTACTGCCTGACTGATTAAACATTTGCATTTACAAGTAGTTGAACAAAAACTTAGTAGTTAGTACAGTAGTAATCCTAAAATCTAAAATGCTATTTTCAGAATTTGACATTTTGGAAATGAATTATTTATTTGGGAAAAAGAAAGGATATAAAAAAGAAACATGTTTCAACCAAACAAGATGAAGGACTAAAAACAGTCTCTTACATTTCAATGTCAATGCTAGTTACGACCCTAAATTCCGAAGGGAAATGCAGCATGCATGAATCTGCAACAACCTAATTGATGTTTAACATTACACGCCTGTATCTCTAGAGCTGCTGTGTTATCTTCTCAGCAAAACAGCACTGTAAAGTGGCTGCTGCAGCTCAGATCATAAATCAAGGTGTGAAGACATTGAGTGTGTGTGTGTGTGTGTGTGTGTGTGTGTGTGTGTGTGTGTGTGTG
>CAIGQV010017602.1:7360262-7370807 GCA_903798115.1 Danio jaintianensis | reverse complement strand
CACACACACACACACACACACACACACACACACACACACACACACACTCTCCAGCAGGAGCTACTCTATAAACCTCTGGCCAGGGTTCTTCAGGTGTTCTCAGCTGCAAAATTTACAAGCTCCTAATGCTGGGTCAGATGATGGAGTACGGATAAACCAATCAGGCTTCACCCAGGATGAGTAAATGGACATGCAGAACGGTCCATTATCTGTCAGGCTCGTATGATACAGCAGCCCCATATTTACGGCCTACTTAATGGGGTTGATTGTATTAGTGCGCGAGGAGGGGGAATGGCACTATCGCAGACATAGTATTCCCAGCTTTGTGCAATTACCTTATGTAAATCCCGCATGCAGGCGTCTATTTAAAATGCATTGAATTTCCCAATGCAAAACCATCAAGTCCAACCAAGCGAACTTCATTAATACCAAAGCATGGGCAGATAACATTTTGAAGTACTCCTATGATTACTTTAGCCGATGCCAGTGTGCATTTGGGGGTTTATTTTAAAGGATACTTGAGATGGTATTTGCAAAGACTTGTAAAACGATGCTTTTAAGCAAAGGAGCGTCTCAAGTGAAGAATAAGCACAACTTTACATGGAAGTACTCTCAATATTTACACAATTGCTTTACAAAAGCCAATTAAGGAGAAGAAATGGATATCAACATCATGTTCGTGTTGTATTACAATAAGGACCAATTGTCTTGCAAAACAGATATCTTGAATACTGGTAATATCACATTCTATTACACATAGAGATTAAAGTAACAGCAGACGCATGCTTATCAGCTGCTAGAACATTCCTGTAAATGTCATTCAGGCTGCATGCGTGGAGATTTACGGCTCACAAAAACAGTTTACATTTATATGTGGCCTCATAAAAGTAGTTACCCTGTCAAATAAAAGGATTTCATCTGCCCTCCCCATACATGCAAATTATTCCAAAATGTGTTACCGTCAAAGATGAATGAAAAAATTTGGGCTCATTTCTTCTTTTTCCTTTTGATCCAATAGCCTAATTCAGGCTGGTTTAACTATATCACGTTTGTATTTCATATCTAAGCAGCAAATGCGTGAGATGTGTTCATGTGCGTTTTTAATGAACACAATTACTCAGGCTAGTCGAGGCCCCAAAACGCAGATATGAAAATGGATTCCAGAAGCAAATCTAGAGAACAAAATTATCGTTTATGAAAGTCTTCAGTCAAATACGTTCTTGGTCAGAGTTTGTCGCTGATCAGGAGGCAAGATGATGGAAAAATGACAGGCATACTGTGTAGAGAAAAAAAAAAAAAAAAAAAGAGTCAAGATTCAAAGTCATGAATCTTTTATGGGTCATAATGGCTTGCTCAAATTTCCTCACCACACTCCGGCCTCCATGGACACACAAGACCAGGGGCTTTCCTGGCACCTCTGCCCCACAGACACGAAGCAGCATATGGTGTGCAATTCAGACACCTCTGGGAGTGTGGTCAGAGCTATGAATTATGGATATGAGCTAATTGTTTTCTCATTTGGAAAGTCTTGCTCTTTTTAGGTTGCACAGCTCATGGTTTTTAGCAGGTGCTTGATTTTGATCTCCACCCATTCTGTCATTTTCCATGGCACAGATTTAAGGTGGTCCTGTTCAGAAGATCTGGGTGGATTATATAAAGTAATATAAGGTCATTTCTATAGTGTACGAATGAACCAGCATTATTTTTTTTGATCATTTTCAAAAAACTTTTACGGCCTTCAGAATAGTTGTATGAATATCGTGAAACATTGTGCCACAAAAGATGGACCGTTCTGTCAATAGAAGAAAAACTTTGTCTCACAAAAGATAAAATTTCTTTAATGGCATTGAATATCTGTGCCATAAAAGGCAGAAAATTGTCAACATTATCTTATATAAGATGGAAAATTACATTATATGAGTGTAAAGCATTGCATCATAACAAGCTAAATTTATTGTGTCAGAGAATTAGCTTTTTTCAGTAGCTTATTTATATTTTTATCATTAAAACAAATTACCATTTTAATCATGTTTTAAGTTAGCAAGGCTGCAGAAAGGGATAGTTCACCCAAAAATGTATTTTATTTCAATACATTATGTCACCCCAAGGATGTGCTTGAATCGGTTTCCCATACACCGAACACTTGTGTCGTTCCAAACCTTCTTTCGGAATAAAATTTCCAATTGATGAAATCTGAAGCACCCTCCTCCATAATAATGACTTTTTTTGAATAGTTTCTTCTTCTCAGTGTCATTATAATGCGCACGTTCATGAGCATAGTGCAAAGATATCTCAGGCCTCAGGTGATTGGAAATAATGAGGGTGAGTAATTAATAACAATTTTACTTTTGGGGTAAACTAACACTTTAGGGTCTATTTTAAGGTTTATTGCTGCATCTTCAAATCTTTTTGAGTGAACATGCATTAGATCCATTTAACATTCAACTGGCCAACATTGTGATGAGTTTAATCGTTTACTATTGGCATATGATGGTTATAAATTGAACAAAAATCAAACAATAAATTGCGATGGCCAATATTTTGCTGAAACTACAGAAGAAAGGGTTTTAAAATACAGAAACGCACTAAACATTTGGCTGTATTCAAATCACCAGGATATATTTTTATTTTAGATCACTGTATTAAAAGGAAGGAAATGGTTGATAGTTCCCTGCGTCATTTGGTAACATCAGTTCCTGCACTATCAGGATGAATGGTGACAGATGAACAATAAAATATAAACACTAGACTAATAACTCAGGCATTATCACTTTAATATTATCCATGAGCTTTTGTCTTTTTAATTAGGATTAGACATCAATTTCAGAAACAGCAGTTAGTCTGAAAATTACATTCAAAATGTGCAGAATTCACAATGTGTGATGACATCACCCCTCCCTCGTCCCATCCAATACTCCATTTCCTTCATCAGTACATCAACAAAATGAGATCTTCTTTTTTTTGACACACAACTTCAAGCCATTACACTTCAATATTATTGGTATCTTTTTTTTGTACAACAGAATTCAAGTTTATATTGAAGTAATCTGTACATATGCTTAAAAACGAGACAAAGTTGCCATCCACCGTTGGCATCTCCAGTTAAACACCACCTGCAGGACTATTTCCAGTACCATCCTGTCAATTTGTTATCAAGCTCCTCTCCTTCCACAGGCGGAGCAGGAAACAGGAGATGAATTTTCTGTATTGATCTGAAACCGTGTAAGGCCTAAATGCCGATCTAAGCATCTCACCTTTCTTATTCCAGTAAGCTTTGAGAGATACGAGAGCGACTGGCAGGTTTTTTTGTCTTGCTTTTAAACTACACAACACATCAGGTTCACATCTGCAAAAACAACCTGGTTCTCGACATACTGTTACACAACTCAGCACGACACAGTCCATTTATTTCAAGGAAACAACACAGATTTGACCTCAAACACGTGAAAGTCCTGATATTTCATTAAAGGGAGGGTCATTTCGTTAGTTTTCCTATTGAATGATCTGATGTGTGAAGAAAATGTGAGTTTTCCAGTAGAGTGAAGTCCTGAAGCAAGAGACACACAACCGTTCCAGTAGACATTAGTGAGGTGTGGATTGAGGGCAAACATTGGTGGACACTGTGAAAAAAAACGGGGGGGAAAAATCCTTCGAATTTGAAACCGGATTCCAGCTCTAATACTGGTTACTAATCGTCGTTCATTTTAATCGACCCCATTGTCATAGGTCAGTAGTCATTGTCATATAATACTGTTTCCTAATACAGTGCACTTTTAGCTTATTCCACAGGAGAAAAAAAGTCCGCCATAGACTCAGATACATGTATGAATCAATGAAATCCCAAAAATCACTTTTACTTTGAAACATTTCACTGCAAAGAAGTCAATCTGGTGAGACTTGAAGTCAGTTTTCATCTGAGTCGTCAATACTGGCTAAGAAAAAAACCCATTCCAGTGTCCAACTTAGGAAAATATTCCCATTCTCCCAGAAAAAAATAAAAGAGTGCATAATGGAGACCAAAGACCATCCATAACTGTCCAAAAGTCCATCCAGCTTATTCTAAGCCAAAAAAAATGACGAACCAAATGGCAGAAAATAAGGAAATAAATGTGTATATCCTCAAAATGCTAAGTGCATAAAGAACTTTCCTGTGTTCACTGTAAATCCAGTCATAGGTCACAGTAAATCCACTCTTGGTCCACAGCAGTTTTTGTGCGATGGATATGAGATGTTAAACATCTTGCATTGTGTCATATGCAGATGTTCTACCTGCCAAATATGTTCTCGTACTCCAGAAGGATGAGTTCTACTATCTGGTTCTGATAGACCATATGAACGGCCATATTTCCTGTCTCGATCTCCGGCCGCAGCAGAGTCGGGCCGAACACGATAGCCACACTCTGGGTCGTCATCCTGTTCACCTCGCCGTGATCGATCACTCTGGAAAAAGCAAGTAAATTGGATTAAAATGTTACCATGTCGCATGAAGAAATCATAAATGCTGAATTTGTGACAGGTTTTGTGTCAACTCTTCCCAACACCGGCGACTTTACATTAGGAGAAATGTTTGGGTATTGTGGTTAAATTACACAAATACTACAGATGCATTTTCCCTTGTAACAGCAAAATGTCACACCGTAATTTTCCCGGGACGCTATGCCGCCGTCCTCCATTTTGAGTTACAGTGGACCGAGAGCCATTTAAATGCAAATGGAGGCAAAGGCAAATGTCATTGTGCGTGTTTGATATCGCAATTACGATTGAGACTCGACACCGGTCTTGAATTACATTCAGACTTGCACAGTTTCATACAAATGACGCACTCTATATGTCGAGTGAAAATGGAGTTTTGTTGCTGTTTATTTCCTACTTCATTTTAAGTTAAAGAAGCCTCAGGTACGTATACTGAAAGAGTTGAAGGTGCACCTTTGTTTTTGTCTTTAAACGAGACAAAAGCATACGGCTAAACAAGCTGTCGTTTCAGATTTTAAAACGATTATGGGAATATCTAAAGAAAATGGAAAGCAGGGGGCAGTTCGAACGCTATTCTTGACAACTGAAAGCAAAACAAAGGTGAAATACTGTAGAAATGAACAGACCTCACTAGAGTGAACAAGACAACTCCCTAAAGAAAGCCTGGAGTGTTTAAAGATTGATGGGACTCTCACCTGGCACTGAGGAAGCAGCTTTATAGCTCATGATTATTTTAGAGTTTGGAATGGATGTGATAACAGAGGTAGAGTTAACAATTTACAGTTATAAAAAGTCACTTTATAGACCTAAATCTACAAGAAAGATAAAAGAGTAGTCTTTGTAGTGGATTAGGAACTAGATTGCTGGAAAAAATCTACTTTTTTTAGTTTTGCCTGGCACTTTAGAGGATTAACAGTTTGATTCATTAAAAAACACTAAATGTGTAGGCTAATATTGTAATATTCGCAGCTGTTTATTTAATTATTTATTTTTTGAAGGGGGGGGGGGGGTGAATGTTGTTGAAAATCAACTATACATTTTGGTTTCAAATAAATGCTTTTTAAAACCTATTTACAGGTTATTCTCATCATTGCTAATACTAATCAATTTTACTTTATTAAACCAGCGTAAGAGAATAACAGAAAATATCATGAATGAAATTACTTTGTAAAAACGTCATTTTAAAATAAATGTAGATTTGGTAAGTGCAAAAAATTTGGTAAGTTTAAAAATACAAATGTTTTTTTAATAATAATTTATCAATTTTTGATTTATGTCTCAGAATTAAAAAAAACATCTCTCTCTCTTTACATATGTTTTGATCTGTAGTCAATATAAATCTGTGTGTGTGTGTGTGTGTCTGAGTTTTTATATTAAATGGCAAGAAAAAATATATATTTAATAGTAAATTCCGTAGACTTAAATAATTGCTAAAATGATATAAATCATGTTCTTTGTACTTGATCTGTAAAATCCATTATTGGACATTTAATTGTGTGTGCTCAAATCCTCTATTTTTACATTAAGATGATATTTGCCAACATCTGAACCTCATAAAAAGTTAAACTGTCAAATGTAATTTTAGGTCTCAAAATAATAATCTATCTTCACACTGTGAATATGAATGAAATATAATTTAATAATGTACATTTACATTAATATATATATATATATATATATATATATATATATATATATATACATGTGTAGAAATATTCAGTTGAAGTCAAAATGTTTAGTTCTCCTAATAATAATAATTATAATTATATATATATATATATATATATAAAATTATATATTTTTTTTCAAATATTTCCCAAATTATTTTTAACAGAGCAAGGAATTTTATAATATTTTATAAGGAATTTTATAATATTTTTCCTTCTGGAGCAAGTCTTATTTGTTTTATTTCGGCTAAAATAAAAGCAGTTTAAACAATTTTCAGGTCAATATTATTAGCCCCCTTAAGCAATATATATTTTTAGAATTTTGACAAAATTAGAATTTTGTCTCAAAACATCATTATACGTTATATTATTATAATGACTTGCCTAACTACCCTAACTTGTTAAGCCCTTAAATTGCACTTTAAGCTGAATATTATGTACTGTCATCATGGCAAAGATAAAAGAAATCAGTTATTAGAAATGAGTTATTAAAAATATTATGTTTAGAAATGTATTGACAAAATCTTTCTGTTAAACAGAAATTGGGGGAAAAAATATTCAGGACAGCTAATAATGCTGACTTCAACTGTACATATATAAAAATATAAAAACGAAATATTGATTTAAACAAGACTTTCAAATCTAATTGTGCCTTTCTTATCCAGAATGAACAAACTTCAAGCTGACAGTGGGAACACTACAAGGGCCCGAAGCGTCAGCAACACAACAGTTGCTTCTCCACATCTGCCATTTCCTATGAAACTCCTGAGGTTGATGTCACCGTCAAGAACTGTTTACACAGGCCGTTAACTAATCGAATTACATTCCCACTGCATCACAATCACAGCCAGCCGCGCCTGGATTAACAACAGCACCTCGCGCTCACACTCTCCTCCATACAGTCCTTCATATTCCCTCTCCGCCACAGTCTCGTGTGCAGTGGCGATGCATCAGGAGGATGTGGTGTTTCGCTCTCTTCCTGTTCCTCATAATGATGTAGTTGGCCAGTCTCCAGGTCTGTCCCAGTAATGGATACAGTGAGATAACTCGACAGAGGCTTGCTGTGCAGAGCAGCAGCCACACCCTCCATATACCTCCAACACTCACACTTCACCAGAACAGCCCACAGGGTTCCCACTTTAAGCCAAATATCAATTTCCCTGACAGAATGAAGTAACAGGTTGCTGTTGTGCTTATACGTCAATAATATGTTAAAATAATGACATCAAAATAGTAAAATCTAAATGTCGCATGACTTTAATAGCCGCTGTGAGAACAACAATGGATAATTTACCTCAGATTTGTTTGTGTTGCTGTAAAATGCTCCCATGTTTGATAGCTCAATTACATTTAGCTTTTCTGTTGTCTACTTTTCAACATCAAAAATTTGAAGTAGTGATTTTGGACACCAAAGCTTTTAAAATGTATTATATTAAAATGTACATTTAAAAAAAAATATCCCAACCATAACAATAGGGGTGAAGAAGCATGATATGAAAAATAGTTACAGAAAAATTATATTTTGCTAAATGGAAAGAAAAATTTTAAGCAACGAAAACAAAATATTCCATGATATTCCACAACTTGGACAAAAAAATAAATAAAACAATTCCCTGACTTTCAATGTCTGGAATAAACCTTTTAAAATTCCATGATACAAATCCTGGATGAAGTACGAGGGTTTACTAGAGACGCTCCAGACAAAAACACTTTTTCATGCACCTGACAAAGTTAAGAATTTTTTTTCTTTAATCTTTGTTAAATTGTTACGGAACACGATTTTCGGGTTCAAGCCTCTACTCGTTTGAACTGAATAAACTAAATAGCTGTTTATGACCATGTTTAGTCATATCCAGGGTGTGAATTGCAAGTAATTAACGTTTGATCCCCCTGAAGGAGGTCAAAACAAGATGTGTGGGGGGTCAGCCATTTAAACAGTAAGAAATAGTTTGCTCTGACCTGTTTCTTAAATAATATTAATAATTAAAATAATAGATAATGTAAATATCCATTTGACGACCCCATAACAGTACATGCCACATAATTGCATCAAGCTGTCTACGCAAGAAAAAAATCATTCAGCAGTCTGAAACTGGCAGATCTAGAGCACCTGTAAGTGTTTACAAGACACTTTTCTTGTAAAATAAGTGTGTGTATCGACATACAGCCTAAAAGAAAAGTTAAATTAGATGCATAGTTTGTATTTTATTAGACATCTGCTCACACATGAAATATAAACAGCAAAATAATCAGTATAATCTTTCATGGTCATCCATTGGTGTGCCAACATATACCGCAACTGCACTGCAGGCATCCTGAGTTCAAATCCTGACTCGTGGACCTTTCCCAATCACATCCTCCTCTCTCTCTCTTACTTCACTTCCTGTCATTATCTACAATGTTCTATCTTAATAAAGGCAAAATGTTAAAAATAATAAGAAGAAATAGGTTATCTTTGACAATCACATATTTGCTTAAATAGCCAATCAGGTTACTGTAGGTCAGAATACACTCAATATCCCTCAAGCCACTGAAAACTTAGTTAAGTGTAATTAATAAATTAGTTTTAATTGAATAATTTTGCTATGAAAGTAAATAGTGACAGGTTTTCAGCTTACTTCAAAATATCTTCTTTTTTGTTCAACAAAAGAAAGAAAGCAAAGGTTTGGAACTACCTGAGGGAGAGTAAATAGTGAGAAAATGAACATTTTGGGGTGAACTATTCCTTTAATCACACTTTATCAATGTGTGTTGGTAGATTTCACTTACTGTGGATATTTTAAAAGACTTTTACTCAAAATGATTTTTTATGCTCTGGGACATATTTCTCCACTTCAGCTGCACTTCCATACAAAACAATTGACATATTTAATAATATCTTTTACAAAGGTAATTTATCATACATAATTTGTTATGATATGTATGTATTGATAACATACAACATTTTATTCTACAATTTTCTGTCTGTATTGTCTGAATTATGGAGTGATTAAAAAGAGATTCACAAAACCAAACTTGAATTTTAATATGCAAAGAAAAGAAAGACATTTTAATCCTGATTTCATCCAATGTTTTTTGTGCAAGAAATGGATGCAAATGAACATATTTAATTTAACAAGGCATCATTTGCATCTTTATAACAAAAACAAAACTTTTGTTTTTTTTACCTATTCACTTTCAATGTCCTCCCTTAAGACCAATCAGTCTTTGCAACTAATGGCATGATGTATAATGCAGTTCAGTGACAGTTGCAGTTGCAGAGTTGCAGTGACTTACCTTTTTAGATGTTTAAATAACACTTTCATTGTTTCCTGATTGGGTTTTGGCAACTGTTTGATCAAGTCTTTTATGGATTGGACTCGCTGCTTGTAGTCTGAGTTTTCTGTGTTTAAGTGAAATAGAGAAAAATAAAGCAGGATTAGGATGCTGTTGAAATGCTGCAGATGAACTGCAAGAAAATCTATTCCCAGGTCACACTGCTCCCTCTTGTGGTTGAAGCTAATGTTATGCATGTAAGAAAATCAAAACAATGTACACTAAAGATATTTTATAAAAATAAAAATAAAACGTTTAAAAAAAACTAAAAGGAAATAAAACTATCTGTATTTTGTCATATTACTATTTAAGATTCAAATAATAATAAACTCCACTAATAATAGCAATAGCAAGTATTGTAGTAATAAGCAATACTACATTTTTTTTGAGCACCAAAACAACATATTAGAATTATCTGATGGAAAAGAATCATTCAAGATTACCAAAATAAAAGAAAATAATAATAATTCTGAGTTGCTCAAATTTTTGCAATTCATTTTAAATCGTTACATCTCTTTGTGTATCAACCAAGCATTTGTTTAAAATCTTTTAAAATAAAATCTTTACTCAAACATAGAAAAGAAAGCACTTACTGATGGCTTCAACAAAGTCATTAAAGGATGCGTAAGTGAACAAAGGCTCTGGAAGCTCCCGGAATAACATCTTCAGAGCACCTGTGGTGACGTGTATGTCCTCCCATTTACTGTCGTCCAGATTCACCTTTTCATCTGCAAATGCATAAACGCACTCTTTAAACAAATTCAAAACAAAGCTCTTGACAGAGCACATCAGACTGCTAAACAAAGGGAAACTTATTTATAATTATTATTATTTTTTTGCATTAATCCACAACCTGGGCAAACAGTTCATGGCACAGAACAATCGTTTTGCTGCACAAGACCATGGTGTATCATCAAGAGCCATGGAGATCGATTCGGACTTGTTTGTACTGTATGTGTTTATTTTTAATCTCAAAATCGTGTGACCATTGCCTGTCTCCAAGGACCACTAAAATCTCCTTTAATGTTCTAAAAGTCACCTACATCTTCAATGGCCTGAGGTTGAGTTAATTAAACGTAAATGTTCATTT
>CAIGQV010017602.1:7333791-7359862 GCA_903798115.1 Danio jaintianensis | reverse complement strand
TAAAAGATCTTGTTTTGTGTTCAACATAATAAAGAAACTCAAAAAGGTTTGGAAGCACTTGATGTAGAGTAAATAGTAAGTAAATTCAAATTTTGGGGTGAACTATCCTTTTAAGGCTTTTTATTATTCATCTAGCATTTATATTCCTTTATTTTATTTTAGATTTTTAATTATACTGATAATGAACAGTAAAACTGGTGTGTGAGAGCAGTTTGCGAGACTGTCCTATTACATAAAACTGCATAAAAAAACAAACAAATCTTCCTTACCATGATTGACTGCAAAGCGCAGTTTCTGTATGACAGCCAGGTTTCCACTGACTCTGTATAAGCCATCAACGTTCAAGCCTGAGAAAGAGATGTGAGAGAAATGAGAGGAGAACTGAATGTAGTTCTAGAATGACAAATCAAAGAGTGGATTAATAATGAAACACCGCAAAAAGTACCTGTGTTCTCCACATGCTCAATGCACAGCTTCACAAAATTAGGTACAGAAGTGCCTTCTCTCTGACACAGAGCAGTCAAGCTGCAGCCAAACACCTGATCTGAGAACAGACAGGAGGACCACCAGAGTAACTTCAAACAATCTCTTTATAAAGTGGAGATCAAAATTAGAAAACGATTTATGAGGACTTTTTTCAGAAATAATGCTTTTTTACATCGTTGTAAAACATTGTAAGTTGTTGACATTGTAAAGCCTGATTTATTCTTTAGCATCAAGTGATCACTATATCCCACAGTGCATTCCCTGCATGTAACCAATGCCCATTGTGAGCATTTAATAATTGTTATTCCTTGTTGTTTTTATTTCTTATACTTGTATTCCATGTTTCTTTTATTCCTGTTTATGCAAAGCACTTTTAATTACCATTGTGTATGAAATGTGCTATATGAATAAACTTGCCTTGCCTTGCATTTATAGGCCAGTTATTTCTTTGCCAGTGTTTTAACTGGAAAGTTTAGAATTTAAACGGGAAATGCATGTGATGCTACTGTAACAGCAATTCAAACTCACAATCATTCAGAAAAGTAAGGGGCGGGAACCGGCAAATGTTCAACTAATTTAATCATATCATTTAATCATAATCAATAAAAACAAAACAAAAGTATGCATTGGGAACTCCTCCGCAGGACTCAAGACTTGTTAAAGGTCCTGTGAAGTGCTTTGAAATGTGCATTTTTTATAAAAAATGTTTGACGTAAACTCAATTGAAAAACAAAGAGAGGGCGGGACATATAGTAGCTCCTCTCGTTTAAAAAAAAAAAGCAGCCAATAGCGTTTGGTTTTATCACAGCCCTGCCAGTGAGAGTGGCTGAGCTCAAGCGCATCAAAAGAAAAGCAAATGAGAAGCATCTTGAAGGGGGCGGGGCACGTCAGATACTAGAGAGCATTTGATTGGTCAAGATTTGATGAGAAACTGAAGTATGATGTGACATGAAAAAAAAACATTGATCATTTTAGGCAGAAGTGTCAAACTACAAGCTTTACATGTTTATATCGGTTTTATATCTTCTAAACGTGAATTTTGTCATTGTTTTGTACCACACTAGCTTATAGATATCCTTAAAGACTAACATATTGATACTAACATCTAAAAATGTTATTTTCATTTCACTGGACCTTTAAACACTCGTCACCAGCCTCGCAACGCTTCTATGGCTCACAGCCCCGCCCACAATCTTCACCGCTACCAAACCGGCCAATCCCAGACTTTCCACTCCACTTCGCCATGATGTGTAGTTACATTTTTTGAGAGGTGTGTGGTCAGGGTCTGCATCAGGGTTACTGTGAAGGTTTTGCGACTGTGCGAAGGTGACACTGGACCTCACCGCAGAAGTATAAATTGGACTTTAAGATGCAATATGCTAAAATTCACAGATTTGGAACAGCCAGCTTCTTTCTTTCTTATTGCAGGTCCATTTGGCCTTCATTTGAACAACCTGCCATCTGAACGTTTTAGTCACTTTAAAACTGGTAAGTTGTGCTGTCAATTAAAAAACGGATTGTCAGTTAATTAAGAAATTTACCATCAGGTGCCAAATAAACACCAATAACAGGGAATATGAAAGTGTTCCTAATCCTGACCAGTGTTCTTTTTACTAATATCTTATGTAACATTTTTTTATTTTAAACTGTGCTTCAGAATACAGTATATGTGACCCTGGATTGCATAACCAGTCAAGTGTAAAATTAAATAATCTTTCTATTGATGATTGGTTTGTTAGATATGACACTATTTAGCCGGGATACAAATATGTGAAAATCTGCAATCTGAGGGTTTAAAAAAACAAACAAACAATCTAAATATTGAGAAAGTAACCTTTAAAGTTCTCCAAATTAAGCTCTGAGCAAGACATATTACCAATCGAAAACTGAGTTTTGATATATTTATGCTAGGAAATTTACAAAACATCTTCATGAAACATGATTTACTTAATATTTTCGACATAAAAGAAAAATAGATCATTTTGGCCAATACAACTACAGCTATTGCCAAAAATATACCTGTGCAACATGAGACATACGGGATGTAACTTTTAAAATATGCTTAAAAAGTGATTTTTTTTTCACTCCAGTCAGGATAACTTAAAAAAGAACTAAGCAGTGATCTTGAAATTTAGGAAAGTGTGTAGACCGTTTTTTAATTTTGCTGTATGTTACCTTTGATGTAACCCTTATCTCGAACCGCCTGTAAGGTTGGTCTCCGTGTAAGGAATTTCTTCAGCTTGACTCTGGTCTTCTTCTGCTCAGACGACTCCATACTGGAGTTCTTCACTACTGCACAAACACACAGGTCTGTGTCATGACTCAGCATTAACCCTGTATGCAGTTTCTTTTTTACGAACACACATCTTCTGTACCTCTGTTCTTCTTTGAGTCTCTGGGGTCTTTCTCTTTGTCGTGTTTCTCGCTTCCAGGAGACTCAGGCATGTCCTCTTCAATGGCCTCATCAGACTCCCAAGCCTACAGCACATGCATTAGAATTACAGTGATGCTTATTGCATATTTTGTTGTACCGTGTATTGTGTATGTTATACTCACATGTGTGTTGATGGTCTCAGAAAGTGCTCTGAACCAGTCATTGATAACGCTGTCGATCTCAGATTGGATCAGCAGCTCTGTGCCAACTCGTGTCTTCAGCTGCCGGGGTCAAAGTTCACATCAGTCAGTGGGACCAGATTTGATGTCCAGACAGATTCAGTTACAATAAGAAATTACAATATATATTACAATCATAAACATGCTGCAGTGCAATCAGATTGTCATTGCTAATAATTTGGCTACTTATGATAAAAAAAAATGTAAAAGAACTATTATTTTCTAAGAATTGAAAGCTTGTATCTTATAATAATCCCTTTTTGGTGTTCTAAAAATGTCCAGTTTTAATGTGAATATTACTTGTCAGAAATGCAGGTTTATATCTTGCGGTTTTCAAATGAACTCTTCACTGCAGCAATTAATATTCAAGTTTTATTTCTTAAACAATTGTAATTGAATAATAAATGGTCAGAATTGTAACTGAGCCTATAAAGTTGCATTAGCAAGAAATAAAACAGCAGTTCTTGAAAGAAAGCAGAATTGTAAGATATAAATTCTCAATAACAAAATCTAAACTCGCAATTGTAAGAAATATTCTGAGATGACCCAAAACAGTGGAGAAACATCTCAATCTCACATGGCTTAATGCTTTTTTATCTTCTACTTACTAGCCTGAAGACAGCAGGTTTTTCCAACTGATTTTGAGGAATTCAAAGGTTAAAATCTTCTAACTCTCACCTCAATGACATGTTTCTTGCTGGACTTTTCTTTGGATGCCCACTCGACGGAACCTCCTCGGAGGTCCACAGTGAATTCCGGTTTGGACTGGTTCCCTCCAAACTTTAAAAACAAAAGCGAGATTAAAATCACGCCACTCTCTCCATGAATTAATTATCTTCTGGAAGTTATTTAGGATTCTCTTTAATCCAGTGCTGTTAAACATGAGCTGTATTGGTGGTCCCGGTCAAAAGAGCACATTCTGCTTTTTTAAGTGTGTATTAGTTCTGGGTGCCAGGGAATGAACAATAATAGGTTAGAGTGAAATATTAAATGCACAATGCACGCACTTCACTTATTTATAATTTATGGCTCAGGTTTGCAAAGAGCATTCCCGCATTCTCCTCGCTCAATTTTGTATGCGATTCAGATTTTTTTTTACACATACAAATTGCGTAAAACAAATTGGTCTGAATATGCACATATGCATGCCAGTTCCTTAGTGCATCCATTTACTGGTTATTTGACATGATAGTCGTTTTAAATTCTCCCTCTCTTGCTGGAGGAATCCATTTCAAGCACAAGGCAGGGGATGATTAGGTAAATAAGGCAGGAAGTATGACATGCACAAATAAACTGGAATACAAGCTGCCCTGTTCAGCTGATCTTAAAACAGCTCTGCATCACAAAAAACATCATTTACCTAGAACTTTTTTACAATATACCATTTCTATCCAATTTATTCAGTTTTTGAATATTTAATCTAGGCAAAACTGTTCCAAGATCAGCGTACACCAAATTCAGACTACACAATATTAGATTATTATAGTACAACTTGTTTCACATAAAGTGTTGTGGTGATTCCTAAATGATAATCTGCACTTGGCACAAAAAATTACTGTTTTACCTAATATAATTTTTCATTGTCAGATCTGAGACACTTCTCGACACACTAACGTGTCCTTTTCAGTCCACTATGACTAGTTTTCTGACCAATAGTCTTCTGTACATAACTTTTAAACATGGTGAAATGAAAGTGAAACAATGGTATTTATGCTGCTAGGTTGAATTATGAAATGAAGGCAAAATTTGTGGATTTATGACAACATATTTGCTGACTTCTTCATGATTTTCCCAGGTTTGTTTTAAGCTCTTGTTTCTGAAAGTCAGTCACTAGTTCAACCTTCTCGATGACATCATGCATATCATTAAAGACTTCCAGTGATGACTGGTCGAAAAGCAACATAATAGACTTAAAATTGTTTATTTTGACAGTAAAATATTGTGTAGTCTGAACCGGGCGATAGAGGGCACATTCATTCAGTTCCAAGAGGTTGGCACATACTGAGGAGGCCCGTGCGCGTCTACAGTGTGTATAGGACACTGCAGGCCGGGGCTTTATCGAACGCTTCCAGTTACTTAGCAATGAAAGGAGGAGTTCAGGAAAGGAACCGTTGTGGCAGTACGACTTTGAAGAGACAGGGGAGAGATGGAAGAAAGGAAAACAACAGAAAAGAGAATGATGATGCATGAAAACACTCACAGCACATACATGGGAGACATAAATGAAGGAGAGACGTACTGTATATATCAGCAAGAGAGCTTATACTACATTTTTACATAAAAAAAAATATATTCTTCTGAATGTGGATGCACATGGTACATAAATGAAGGCAGACTACACTCAAAAAATGACTTTTGCTGCTTGTTCAAACTACTTATTTAAATTGAGTTGAAACAACAACTTAATATTTTTATGTTCAATCCACTTAAATTTGTAAAAACAATAAAGTTAACAATCAATATGTGTTGGGGCAACATTGAGGAATTGTCTGGAACCCAATTGTAAAATAATGCTGGCTTCCACACAATCGATTTGTGTTGGGACAACATGAAGGAATTAAGTTAATTTATTAGTTTTACAAATTTAAGTGGATTGAACATGAAACAATTAAGTTGTCCCCAAAAAAACCCTCAAGAATTGTGTTGTTTCAGCTCGTTTTAAATAAGAAGCTTGAACATTTTCTTTTTTTTGATGTATGGGGAAACCTGCTAGTATTCAAAGCATGTAAACGGACATAACACTATCAACTGTTACTACAGACTAACAAGGTTGAAGCATTTTTAAAGGGTACATTTCCAGATTTGCCCCACTGTAACCTGGCATGAATACATACCCAGCTGGTGCCGCTGCCCTGACCCTTTGCAAACAGTAAAGAGGATCCCTGCAGGACAGTCCAGGTGGAAGCCCAATTCTTCCTGCAGGACATTAAAAACAACAGATGCATCTGTGTCACTTGACTAAAGATCAAATGAGGGAGTGCAAAAGAGAAAATGGAAATAACCGCTTTGCATCTTTCAGCTTGAAAAAATACATTAGATCTTTGTAATATCAACAAATACACTGTAAGAGGTCACAAGATCTTTCAAAAAATTTGGTTGTATTAATATTATTACTATTTTATCATATTTTATTTGATATTTTATCAAAAAGCATTAGTGTATCTATTTCCCCACATCTATTACAATGAAGTGCTTATTACCTGACTTTCTTGCCATGTTCAGTAATCTTGGTAACATTGAGAACACCACACTTTTCTGAGGGCTGGAGAGAGGAGAAAATTTTGGCCAGTGAATACAAATTAATAAACAATGTATTAATGAAAAAAAAATAATTAATAAATTGTATATTACAGTATTATAGAGTGCATTGGTGGCCTTTCCACTTTATCACATTTGTTCTGGAAGTATTTTCTTCCTTTTAATTACCATAGGGCCTTTAATGTCTTCATTAAAGAGTTGTAAGTCATGAACCAATGGTGAATAACAACATTTAAAATTTTAATTAAAAACGTTTGATCAAAAGACAAAAGTATAAAACTGTACTGTACAGCTGTACACCTTTAAAAGGAAGAAAGAACTATAATACAATGAACCATTGTGATAAATGTGTAATTCCCATATAATAGAAATTATGGAAAAAGACAAAGCTATACATTTAAAGTTGTTAATCATATTTACAGAAACAATACATTTTAAGTTTATTACAAAGTATGCACATATATATAAAATAATTGTTTTTTTTTAAAGTCATTTATGTATTTCTAAAATGTTCTTTTGGGTATTTTTAGCTTGCTGTGACTTTCTTAGTGGAAGTTGTCAGACAAATTATATTTATAAGCTGAATGGTACCATAAGTAGCAATTACGAATAAACTCTAAATATTCTTTAAGCCCTTATTTCCGTATATCTGTGAGTAAGAAGTGATCTGTATTGATAGACTAAATATCTAAGCTGTAATCTACAAAATGATTTTTTTGTGAAATGTATAGAATTACAATAGATTATGTAATAACTCAACACCTTCATAAATGGAATAAAAACAAAGAAAAATCACAGCTGCACGTTATTATTATTATTTTTTAAAGAAAGGGTGAATTATGAATTCTAAATTTTAAATAAAAATAAATTCTGTTTTTTTTTCTTCTGTGGTGTATCATGGGTAACATAATTTTTCATCACAAGTTCCACTGTTAAATATGAATACTATTAAAAATAATGGGCATCAAAACAAAAGCATCAAATCAATTAATAACATTGGAGCACTTACAACATGTCTGTCTTTACAAATTATCCTTAGAAAAAAAAATATTTTTACTTCTAGAACCCAACTGTTGCACTCTATAATGATAATACTATCAACATTAATACGCACATAATATAATATCATAGTTACTTGCAGCAGCAGTAGTATTTCAATTAGAAAATAGCACTGGTCATTCTCTGATGGTAATATGCATTTAGAAGAGAACTGAATCTTAATATACTGAATCATGCATGAACAGAGGGACTCAGGTTAGTGTGGATACTAACGGTAGAGGGGTGTTTTGGTGAGGATGGACAGGAGTCTGATTCAGGAGAGTTGTGTTTGGCATTTACAGACTCCTGCAAGTCATAAAGCAGAAACAGTGATGTTAAATATTCAGAATAGAGAGGGGTTTGCAGGAGGAAAAAATGTAAGATCCATTCATAGGTAAGGTAAGAATTTCCTAAGAGAAAAATGCTGGTGTGTTAGTCTGTACATTGACAGATAATGGTGAGAATAACAATATTTTTTGACGTCAGTAATAAAATTAGTTATTTGAGGAGTTAGTGTAAAAATAGCAGAAGCAAGCATACAAAAAATACAGATACAGCTGTGGAAAAAAATTAGGAGATCACTAAAATTCAAAGTAATGTATTTGAATAAAGCAATTTTTGTTTTGGTCTGCAAACTGATGTTTTTTTGTTTTTTTTACCAAATTAAAAATATAAATGTTTTCAGATAGGTTTATGTTTATTTCAAGACAACAACATAAGGCAACACTTTAGAATAATGGTGCATTCACTAATGTTAGTACATTTATTTACTAACATTAACATATTATGAATAATCTTGTAAACAATTTATTAATCATAGTTCAACATTTACTAATGCATTATTAAAATTCAAAGTTGTGCTTGTTAGCATTAGTTATTGCACACTGAGTTAACATGAACTAATGTAGTTTAACTTAAATAACATTAACTAACCTTAACAAAGATGAATAAATACTGTAATACATGTATTACAAATTGTTTATTCATGTTAACAAACAGTTTTTAGCTTAATATTATATTACAATAATATTTAAGAAGGCAAAATTAAGTGGAATAACCCGGATTTCAAATAAAAACAAATTATTTTTAATTTTTTAATTTTTAAAAAAATAATTTTTTATTTTTATTTTATTAATATAATATTTTATAATATAATAATAATATTAATTATTATTTTATAATATTAATATATATTATATATTAATACTATATATATATTATATTAATATATTATATATTAATATATATATTAATATATATATTGATATTATATATTAATACTATAATATTAATGCTATAATATATATATTAATATTATATATTAATACTATAATATTAATATTTTATAATATTTTTATTTTATTTTTAATAAAAAAAAAATTAAAATTATGTATAAAATATTATAAATATTAAAATATTATAAATATTATGTATAAAAACATAAAAAAAGAAAATTTTTATTTGAAGTTTTGAATAGATGTTTTTAGATCTTAATAGAATAAAACAAAATTTTACTCACACTCCTAAAGTGGTCTCCTAATTAATTTCTTCCATTGCTTTATGCGCACAAATAAAACGCAAGACACAAATCATAAAGTGCACATTTTGAGCAGGATATCATCATACTGATTTAATTCCTTGATTCGCTTAGAAAAAGAGAAAAACGTTCAATTTGTGAATTGAGAAAAATCAAGAGGTCTGTAATCACATCTGATTGGTTACAGGATGTGGAGTTGACTAACTTCTCTGTACACTGGCAGGCCGAAGCCTCTGGGGGGGCGGTTCACGCTGAACCATCTGTTTTTGAATGGCAGCTGGAACGAAAACCATTGCGCAACATAATATCAAGCTTGCTCCATTTAGCATCTTTAAAGAACCAGTAACTGAGTAAAAACTAAAATTAAAAAAATTATACTAGCATTTATAATAAAAAAAAATAATAATAATAAAAAACTGTACAAGATTAAGGATTGTTAAGTCTCATGCTCTCCTTGAGGAAAAATATTTGGTCTTTGTTAATCTTCACTGGCATCTGGGTGCAGGGAAACATGAATTTTGACAGCCTCCTAATTGGCTTTTCGACTGCATGCTGGTTTCATAGTTAAAGATATGACAAGGCCTGAGAGTTACAGGCATGGAGTTAAAAAATAACAATAAAAAAAAAAAGCCAGGACAATAAACACCTAAACATTAAAGCAGTTTTATTACAATATGTTGGAGTGGGTGATTTTATATATAAAAGTGATTTTTATGTACATAGAAAGAATTAACCCTTGTAGATCAATATAAAAAATGTAACACATTGGTCCTTAGAGAAAACAAATGTCATTCTTTTCAACTTTTAATTAAATATTTCTTTACCAGCATCAGCCATGGTGGTTTATCCTGATTCATTTTAATGGTTTAAACAATAAATTACAGTTTGTTTACATAAAGTCACTGTTTTTGCATACAAAATAAAATATAAAATCTATAGTAATACACCCACAAAATAATAATAATAATGATAACAACAACATAATTTTAATTAAATTGGCCAGATGTGCTCAAACAAAAAGTCAGACCTTGGAAAAAGGTGCCGAAATAGTACAAATTAAACAAACAAGTAAAACTATTTCAAAGCCTTGCCAACCAAATGAAAGTAATTAGCAAACAAAAAAGTCATGAGAACACACAAGGATTAAATGCAAATTTCTATTTTAATGTTTCAAAAAGCCATGAAACATCTAAACATTAATGATTGGAAACAATGTTTCACTGTCACGTACTTACTCTGGACTTCATTACATTTTAAATGATTTAAATATAATTTATAAATGTATATTAAAATATAATTACCTTCTTGTTGAAAAATAGGTAAAACCTAGTGGTCTGAAGGATAGTGGCAAAGTATAAAGATTTAAAATGCACCGTGATCCTCAAATAGAGACTTTTGTTATGTCATCAGCGTACTCCTATTTTATATACCCCAAATTGTACTGTGTTTGGTTGCTTGTGTTTAACAACTTATATGTGTACCTTGTCACTGATGTCCAGCACATATGTGCTGTGTCTCCATTTGGTCAACACAATGGGCTCCTGCTGCTTCCTTTCCAAACTGTGACTCTTAGGAGCTTCTCCAGAGATTGGAGGAGAGAGATTATACTGGGAAAATATAGGAAGGAAAGAGAGAAAGTGAGATTAAAACCGACTGATCATTTAAAAAAAAAAAAAAAAAACTACCACATGAATAGGCATGCAGTGGCATTCCTCTATAGCCATAGTTAATCATAGTCATGTTGATATAGAGGGATATCACATAGACAATGTATGGCAAGTCATTTTGACTTGTATTCACTGTCAGGATGTTAATTCTTGATATCAACAATTACATTTTTGATATGAAGAATTGAATTCCTGATATCAAGAACACTGATTGTTGATATTAACAATTGAATTGCTGATATCTAGAATTGAACTGGTGATATCAAGAATTCAATTGATGATAACATGAATTTAATTTCCTGTTAAGCAATAAATTAAATAAATTGCCAGACAAGCCGTTTTGACTTTTATTGTTTAACACAATTCAATTCTTGATATCAAGAACTGAATATTTGATATCAAGAATTCATATCCTGAGAATGAATAAAACTCAAAACAGCTTGCCATAAGTGTGATATTGCTTTTATACAACAGCTTAAAGGAGTGTACATAAATATATATATTTTTAAAACACCATCTTAGCACCTCTTTTGTAAGGAAACACTTCCTCCCCCCACAAATCTGATTAAAATCTGAAAGTTGACAGTTTGACAGATGTATACTAATAGTTTAACATAAGTTTGAATTGCTTTTGAAAGCAATCTTTCCCACAATATAGAATTCTCATAGTATGCTCCCCATAAAAACATTGATTGCGTCTTGTTCAAAGTAAAATTAAAGTTTGTGTTTGCACCCTTGTTTCTTTGCAGTTAACTACACATATACCATTATATAACAGTAAATACTGATTAATCACTACTATTATACAAAAATAGTATTGATTGAATAGCAATATTCAATAAACTACACCACCTATTATAAAAGCTATTATACTTATAGTTCAAAGTCAGCATTAGATACATCACTAAAATTTCAAAAAAAATATTTGTAAAAATGTCCCTTCAGCCACAACTGTTTGCTCTGAAACAAACAACAGATTAATTGGTTCAAAGATTGACTGTTCAATATACACAAAACAAAGTTTATTTAATGTTTAACCACTTTAGAGGCAACACATAAAGGCCAGCAGCAGATTCCAGAAGAAATGTCTGAGCAAGCATACTCTCTGGCGGGTTCAAGAAGGCTCAATCTCAATTATACATAATCAGCATATTTTAACTTAAAAACAACTACATTTTAGTCTTCAAAAAAACCCTCAAAAACAATCTATGAAACAAATGCAGTAATATTTGTACATTTCTTCTGCCATAACATTGTGTGAGGGATGCTGAAGTAGTTCCTCTGGTAATACTAGTAAAATATCACATGGCTAGAAAGACCCCTCAGTGAATCAGATTCAGAATTAAATGTTGCATAACAGAAAATAATACACAATATTAGAGCACAAAAAATATACAAACACTTTGCTCCAGTTTCAAAGGTTGGTTAAATGAAACTCATACAAAATGAACATCGTCAATGACAAACACAGAAGTGTAAAGAGTACCTCTCTCCTCAACGTCCAAGGCACCATGTGCGTTTAGTTGCCCTCCTCTGAACATAAGCCCACACAACACACACACTCAGAGCACAGCATGTGTGTATACAATATGCGTGTAATGACAGTAAGTGTATGTGTGTTAAAAGAGAAGAGCGTGTTCAGATAAACAGCGGCCGGCAGCTACACTCATCTCAGATAACCAGATTAAGGAATCAGAGTTACTTTTAGACTTTCCCAGTAAACATCCTGCTGTCCAGGTTTATAGTTGAGTCAATGAACCACACACGACCTAAAGACATGAGAAAGGCTGTTTAGGTACACCTTTGAAACACAGTTAACTTACTTTTGGTAACTCCCATTCTGAGCGGGACCCATCAGCGCTGTAGTAATATGGCCGTCCCTGTTCGTCCACATGCTTAATCCACTGCCAAACATGGAAAAACAGAACAATAAATGAGCAATATCACACTAGTAGCAGTGCGATGTGGCTGTATATCGGCATTAGTGGGAGGCGTGCGTTGTGCCTTAGTGTCCCACCAGTGACGATATACAGCCACATCGCACTGCTACGAGTGTGATATTGAGTTTATGCAACAGTTTGACGGCATAATCGTGTATATATAAAAAAAAAAAATCAAACACAGAGAGTCTAAAAACCCTTTTGTATTAGGAACTACTTTCTTCCACCATTCATTCACATCTGCAGCTGACGTCAGAACAGCAGAAGCCATTACTAATTCACCAATGTCACTTTAGAGCTAGTATTTGAATGATTCTCTAGCGTAATGTCTAAAGTGAAGACAAAACAGGTGATTTTGCTCACATTTTAAGATTATAAGGCTGAACTGCATGAAATGCCATCAGCCTACAGAGATATCTCCCAGTATTTCTCTGTTGCAATCGGGAGATCACAATATACAAGAGAGAGAGATGGACTTAAAAAAGTCATTTACTTGTTAAATAATGATTTGATGAGCTGTAGTTTGAAATTACGCTGTTTTTCTCTTAGGGCTTATTATGCGGTCTCTGTCGCCACCTTGTGTTCAAAGTAAACAAAATGCTTTTTAATGCTTTATGTTTTGCAAAAACCCCAAGGAAAAAACTGTAGCTATTGGGTGGATGTCAGATCCTTCACATATTACAGTTGTTTGGAAAAATGTACCTATATGTACGAGTTAGTTATGTATATATATAAAATAGCTCTCTATAAATATATTTAAAAAATGTTTAGGAGTTATGTAAATATCAGTTTTAGGTTTTGCTATTCCTGTTGTATTTACACCTTTGTCCTAAGTACTTTCTAACCCATCTGACTACTGAATCCAGCTCGTAAAATCTAAATCACATAAAAGATTAATATACAAATACACATCACTGAACATCTATTATATACATAGATATAACCTTTTTGGAAGGACACTGTATATATTGTATAACTGCAGGTTAACTATGTTTATAAACTGTATAACCTATACACAACTCCTTAATTTTTCTAATTTGTAATGTAGTAATAATGTGCACCTTTTTGTGAAGCTGCTTTGGACCATAACTATTGCAAAAAGTGCTATACAAATAAACTTGAATTGAATTAATGTAGCTAATAGTTATCACAGTCAGTGTAGTGGAATAAAAACCTTTTAATTCTTCTAAAACTTCGAAATAGGCAATACAAAGATGTTGAGACTGGTGGCAGATATTTGAAGAACTTGTAGTTTTATAATACATTTTGCTAACCTGAATTGCATAGCTTCCATGTCCCAAGCTGTTGCTGTCCAGATATTATTGATCACTAAAGCATTTCTGAAAAGAAGCTTTAACATCAAGCACTGAGCTCCTCCTCAATTTAACCCTTTCACAAGTTATAAATACTCTCGCTGATCCCCCGCATAATGAGACCATTATTTAGAACACATCGTTTTAAAGTTTCCATGGTGACGTGTCAAGTTTATAATGTGACCCACCGCAGCCTTGACGATTTATGTATACTGTATATCTGTTTTTTTTTCCTTTTCAGCAAATATTGACAAATGTCCTAATCATATTGTGAAACATCTGATATTCTGATTCTCAAATAAATGTAAGAACATGTATTTCTTCGTTTAAAGAGTTTAATAAAGATCATATTATTAGATCTGTGACAACGCCATTTTAATTTGTGCTGCAGTGGAGAGATCAGTACATTAATTCATCAACTTCTACCAAAATACATAAAAGTAAGTGGCTGTTAAACTGGGAGAAGAATAGTTCTAGGTACCTAAACAGTCTATCTGCACAGTATCAGATTACGTCTCTCCATAGACATCAGTGTGTAATTTACAAACTATAGATGTTCTGTTTAGTTTCTACATATGTGTGCTCAAATGTATGAAATCTAAAATAAATGCTATATGTTTGGAAACACTGATAAACTGAAATTTATGACTAGCACTGCACTCTCCAGAGACAGATTATATGCATCAAATGGTTAAATGTGTGAGTGCTTTTGTCAGCCTTTTATCATTTATCAGCTTGAAAAAATAAATTTCAACAATATTGTTTTTCTACATAATTATAGCTGTGGTCTGACTCTGCTCTGCTATAGTTTTCAGAATGATTTTTGGAATAATATTTTTATCGTTATCTTTATAGTCGTCATCATTGGTGCAATGGAGCATTTACATTTACACTGGGTTTCATCAATAATTAAGACGCCAAAAGTGTGTGAAAAGCTCTTTCCGGCACCTTCTCGTTGGTGTATTCAGACACGTAGAGTGTGTGTCCGTGTTCATCCAGCTCCTCAGACCAGCCTCGAGGTGGAGAGCCGTACTGACTGTCTGACTGACTGGAGTGTGTGCTGGGACAGTTCTCCTCTGACGACAAGTGCTGGAGAACACAAGGAGACAAGAGAGAAAAAAATGGCAAATTATGAAAATATTTGGTTAACATTTCTAATTGGTAAAACATCTCATTTATGTAGCTCCAATTGTAGCACAGCACCAACAATGCTATGGTAATGATTTGTAATATATCCATGAAATCCACTACTAGTAAAATGTATTTTTCAACTGAAATACAATTAGCTTTGGATTGAAATATCTCCAAAAGGTATATATGCAAATGATTTAAAATAAAATCATATTTAAATTAAATTAAATATTTTTTCTCCAACAATAATAATAATAAACACATTAAAATTATATTATTAATTAAATTATTATATAATTAATATTAATATTTAAACTATAAAAAGAAAAAATATATACAAAAAGCATTATTATTATTATTATTATTATTATTATTATTATTAGTAGTAGTAGTAGTAGTAGTATTAAAAATAAACTGTATTTGTAAAAAGTAGCTTTGGGCAAAATATCTAGAAAACAAAATTAAATAATTATAATAAAAAAGTAAATAATTATAATTAAAATTAGCAATATTAATAGTTATTATTATTATAATTATTACTATTATTATTAAAAGCCATTGCTTATTTTTTAAATAAGTAATAACAAATTATGACTATTATTATTATTTATAATGTTATTATTATACTTAAACAATAATACATTTGAAAAAACTATTATTATTAATATGTTTTCTAATAATTTTTATTATTTCTATTATTATTATTATTATTATTATTAAATGTAACTACAACAACAACAACAATCAATGTTTTTTTCCATAAAACAAACAAAATGTCTGCATTTAAATGTTATTTACTTAAATTACAATAATTATTATTAAAAAGGTTGATCTTTATATACAAAATAAGCACTGAAAAAGTAAACTACCATTTGAATGCAAAGTCACTTCAAACACCTATATCTTATAACTATATATTTATTCATTAAAATAGTTTAAAGCCGGCTTACTGCAAACTGTAACAGTTAACATTTTACCACCATCAACACATTTAAGCAAACGCTTTTATTACTGTATGTCAACATTTTTATTTTCACCACTAGATGGCAATTATGGACAATGGAAACAGTAAAAGTCAACTGAAACTATAGACACAGATGTCCTGAAAGAGTCTGGAAAACAGGCCAAACAGTTTACTTTTCTAAACATACATCTCTAACAGTAACTTAACACAGAAACACTTCTGTCATTTTAAATAATATCCTGTAACAACAGTAATATGAGCTCTGTCTGAAGCTGGGTCAATGTGTGATGAAGCTTAAACCCCTGAATAGCATTTTTCAAAAGCTTAAATATAGACTGAAGACCTACTTCAACTCTGGCCTACTTCAAACTTTCACATATGGCCACACTCACATAAGCAATGCAAATATGCTGCGCTTTACAGATGAAATCAAACATATCATTTACATGGCTGATAGAGAACTGCAGGATACTGGAGAAACTGAGAACACTATTCTCCCATATTTCAGAATAGACAACAAAATAACAAAAATGATGAACAGATTCTAATGGTCCATGTACGCTGTGATCATTTGTTTTCTCATTTGAAATGAAAGAAGCAGAAATACGGTAACGACAATGGAGTGGATGCATGGAAAACAGAAAAAGAGAAAATTATAATTCTAAACACATTTACATTTTATAAACACAATGACTGCTTCTAAATGGACCTCAGTCACATGAATGACTGTAAAAACTTTATGAAATTTATAGCATTTTATAATTTTTTTCCTCTGTGCTCATGCACTCCTCGCTATGGGAAGACGCTGCAAAACTACGCAGAGATGCTTAAAAGCCTGGGTGCTGTTTTAATAATATTTCTGAGAAATGCACAGAAGACTGTTACTGTTAGAACGCTAATACAGCAACAGAGGTCGTTTATTGAACGAACTAAGGATGACATCACAGGCTCAAGTTTAGTTGACTAATCGGCAGAAAGAGGCGAGTGTATCCAGCATATGTTTTACGCAGCGGATGCCATTCCAGCTGCAACCCATCACTGGGAAACACCCATACACTCTCATTCACACACATGCACTACGGACAATTTAGCTTACCCAATTCACCTATAGCGCATGTTTTTGGACTTGTGGGGGAAACCGGAGCACCCGGAGGAAACCCACGCGAACACGGGGAGAACATGCAAACTCCACACAGAAATGTCAATTGACCCAGCCAAGGCTCGAACCACCGACCTTCTTGCTGTGAGGCAACAGTACTACCTACTGTGCCACCCTATATTATAATACTCTATAATTTGACTATATATATATATATATATATATATATATATTAATCTCATTGGAAAATAATGATTCAGTATTACTCTATGAATCAACATTTTTTAAGATTCTCAAACACATTATTTAATGTCAAAACATTATAATATGTTGTCTGTTGATGCAATGGGCTATGTGCACAGCAAGTGTTTTTTTAGCCACCGATAAACTTACGGTGAAAGATTAACGTGACTATTGTTAGGTTCATGAGGTTCCTTTTACAGCATCAATAATATAATTAAGATATAGTCAGTAAAAAAGACTTAAGCATTCATTTAGTTGTTCAAGCATAAAACAAGATGAAAGGTCATCATAACGCCTAAAAAATTAGATGCAAGTGCCGTTAGTAGCAGCAGATGAGCGCAGAAACTCCACTGAAAATACTGTGGTAAAATAAATTTCCATATTTTAAAGACAAGGTGCAGAATAATAAAATTTAATACAGTACATCTTGACTGGTCTGAGACCCACTTTATATCGTATTTCTTAAATCAGGCAGTGAAGATCATTGATTTTTAAAGAAACCAGGTCATTTAATAATGGGGTGAAAGTCAACCGGAAGTGCCTGAGCTGGCTTACTGAAAAATAAAAGTCCCTGTGCATGTAGCCCATTGCTACACCTTTCATTAAAAATGTCAAGTTCCTCATTAAACGTCAGTGTTCAAATCCCAACTATAAACTGTTATCCCAGCACAGTTGAAATTTCTGTAACACATAAATAATAATTCTGGTTGAAAAGCCTAAAGACTGAATCAGTTTTATAACCCTGCCTGATGTCTTTGGTTTCAGTTTAAAAAACAATATATATATATATTTATTATTTTCACATCAGCAATTTACAGAATAAATTCAATATACAAGTATATATATTATATATTACCCCTTGCTAGACTAAACACTTGAACCTTATTGCGAGGCATTGAGCTAAGTAAATGAAATAAAAACAAAAACAAAAGAATAAACATATACACATAAATAATTATAAATACAGCAGTTAAACATGAAAAAAGAAAAGAAAGCACAACTAAACGTTTACATTTATGTAAATATTTTGTATGGGTTCCATGTCCAAAACATATGCATTAATGTACCAACTTCTGTTTTACATATAAGGCAATATTCTGAATATGAATCACTTATCTTGTGCAATCTTTCAGGTGAATATATACTGTGTATATTATTGAACTGTAGCAATCTTTGTCTATTAGCTGAAAAACTATTCATTTAAACTATTTAAAATGTTGAAGCACTTTTACAGATGAGTTCATAATTTGGGTTTTCAGATTTGAATGTATACTGCTGTGATCCTCAAAGCATAATCATGCAAATTGTGATCATTCAGAATTAAGAATGAAAGAGAATTTAAATCGAGATCGCAAACTTTTATCAATTAATCGTTCAGCCACAGCAGACCAAAAAGGACATTTTTCGTGTTGTTCATTACCTCCATGTCTCCAGTGTTGGACGTGTCTCCTCGACTGACCCCGTTGTCCCGTGAGCGCGGGGGTTTCCAGGTCCTCTCCTGCGTTGTGCGGTTGAAGTAAAAGTTTCTTCCGCTCGTGTCTTTGTGTGTTTCCCAGTCGCCCAGCACATGCAGAGGAGAAGTGGAGGGCACAGGCGGCACAGACGACTGGCAGATCTTCAGCTCCTGCAGGTTGGTGTAAACGGGGGACTCAGGTCGACCCTGTCCGCTCAGAGACACGCTCTGTACACAAAACACAGGAAAAAGATGTCATTTTTGTTCCAGTTCTGCATTTATGTATGAGTGTATGTATGTACAGTTAAAGTCAAAATTATTAGCCCTCCTTTTTTCTTTTTCAAATATTTCCCAAATGATGTTTAATAGAGCAAAGAGTTTTTCCACAGCATTTCCTAAAATATTTTTTCTTCTGGAGGAAGAAAATATTTGTTTTATTTCGGCTAAAATAAAAGCAGTTTTTTATTGTTTTTAAAACCATTTTAAGGTCAATATTATTAGCCCCCTTATTAGCAATATTTTTTTCGATTGTCTACAGAACAAACCTTCATTATACAATAATTTGCCTAACCTAGGTAAGCATGTAAATTGCACTTTAAGCTGAATACTAGTATCTTGAAAAATATCTAGTAAAATATTATGTACTGTCATCATGGATAAAAGATTGAAGAAATCAATTAGAAACTAGTTATTAAAACTATTATGTTTAGAAATGTGTTGAAAGTCTTCTCTTCTTTAAACAGAAATTGGGGAACAATATACAGGGGGGCTAATAATTCTGACTTCAACTGTATGTATGTATCTATTTATGTTTTAATGCCATATCAGCAGCATTGGCTATATTCATGGCAACACTTAATATAATTTACAATACACAAAATATAATTATTCATTGTACAGAAAAATATAGAAATAACAACACTACTAACCAAAAGTCATACAAATTCTTTCAGTTTGATCAAAGAAAAATATTCTAAAATTCCTCCAGAAGACACCTTTTTAAACATTTCCCTTAAAATATTTTCCAGGTCTGCATAATAAAGCTAATATTTGGTTTTTCAGCTCAGACTCTAAATGTTTTATAATAAGCACACACATCTGTCAAACCACATGGCCAAGGGAAAGAGGAGTAGCTAATAAAACTGATTTATTCTGCCAGGAAACGGAGAGACTCTGAGAGATATAGAGATATCCAAGATTCAGTAAGTGCCGAAAACATCTGCCAATTGTTTTATTGAGGCATTTACAGCCGACAACTGGCTGGACTCTCATACTGTTCCTTTAAAACAACTTACTGAGAGGAAAACACGAAGAGAATTTATGAAGATAACCATGGAAATACGCTATCCAAAAAGCAGAAAATAAATAAAGACAAAATGTATTATTTTTCGGCCTTTAGCATGTATATAGTAACATCTGAAGTGGATCAAAAAGTTTTGACAAGAACGGGTATTGTTGAATAGATTATTATCTCTAATAGAATAGGACTAAAGAATAGGGAAAAAAACGTGAAAGGTTTTGATCCACTTCAAATGTTACATGCTAAATATAGACAAAAAAAAATGCTTTTCTTACTTTGAGTTTTTTTTTTTTCTAGTCCAAATATCAAAAATTTCTGTAATCAAGAAGCCTTTTCTAGACAAGCAAAACATTGTCAAAAGTATTGTCTTGTTTTGTTTTAAGAAAAAAAATAATAATCAAAATTAAGTGAGTTTTTCCTTAAACATGCTAAATAATCTGCCAATGGGGTAAGCAAAATAATCTTATGCCAAAAAGAAAAACAAGATTATTTTACTTTCCCCACTGGCAGATTATTTTGCTTGTTTTAAGGAAAAACTCACTTATTTTTGGCATATTAATTCTAAAATCAAGACAATAAAGAAGACAAAGCATTTAAGCAAGAAAGCAAGAAAATATTTGTTTGCAGTGTATAATTATAATTAAATATATAATTTTTGTTAATGTTTTTTTTTTCAGGAAAGCCAATGGTACACTGAGCGCTTAATTACAGGAAAGAGTAAAATAATTAAAGGGTAAACATTCATTCATTCATTCATTTTCTTTTCGGCTTAGTCCCTTTATTAATCAGGGGTCGCCACAGCGGGATGAACCGCCAACTTATCCAGCATATGTTTTACGCAGCGGATGCCCTTCCAGCTGCAACCCATCACTGGGAAAAAAGGGTAAACAAATAAAATAAAATAAAAAATAAAATACTTTTTAATCAGCTATTCCTAACTATTTATAAATCAATATCAAATCACATCATTCATAATATGCCTTCATTAAAAATAAAGCATGATTAAAATTATACAAAAACTAATATCAAATGATACAAAAAAATTAATTACAAAATCAGTCTACAGGGCAGAAGACGACGCCATCATTTCAGAGTAAATTTCTATCAAATAGAACACTAATGAGTATAACATAGTATAAAGGTTTCTTGGTAATAAACGATTTCCCAAATTGACACACTGCAATGACAGTAAAAATGCACTGTATAGTTCAGCAAAAACATCTGGTTACTAAAACTGAAAGTAGAAAGTCAATTAAAAGATGTCTGAACGAATTATTCTAGAAAGCTTCTTTGCTTCACACAGTTACAGACATCACATCCTCGATGCTGAAAGCTCTGTTGTTTTAGTGTAACTCATTGTGAGCTTCACCATAGTGAAAACAAACCACACAATACAAGAAAGCAGAGCGACTGAAAAAGGAAGAACAAAAATAGCAGTCATTCTCTCACCTGAGATGAACAGTAACTACTGCAGACTGAACATTAACAGAACCAACACTTCATATACTTCAGCTGAAAACATTGATCAGAGCGGTAAACACGGATACAGAATACTAAATTGCTGATAAATATGCTACAACTGAGTGATCCGAGAGGGTGTTATTAAACATTGGGTGACACAAAACTAAGGACCAAACCAACAAAGCGATGACCCATTGCTAACCTTGGAAAAAATCGGACAATTCCTGTTTTTTGGAAAGGCCCGTTGGCACAGAGCTGAAATTGGTCAGGGTATTTCGAAGAGAAGGAAAAGCCTGTTGGATAATCCATCCTGTCATGCATGAAAACAGATGGGATTTCCTGTCATACTGAAATAATAAGGTCAATCGCGGTAATGGACTCACAACCATTTTCAACATTTTCCAAAATCCTGTGGGACTGTGTGGCAGTGGGCAAAACATTCCAAACGAAACTGCCAACAATTTATTATTTATTAATTTTTTCTAGTCAGATATGTATTTATTTATTTGAATAATGACTACAAAACTACTCTAAGATACTTTCAGGTTTTATTGCTCAACTTTCAAGTAAGGACTTTAATAAGCTAATGATTTATAAAATTAATACTTAGTTTCATTAGAGCATCTCAAAATAGCATGGGAATAGGATCATGGAGCAGAAATTAAAAACTGGCAATGGGAGAAAGCTCAAGAACAAGTTCATTCTAATTCTGTATGTATCAGGCATGGTTTAATACAATTTAAGATCCTGCACCGACTCCACTTGTCTAAATTAAAGCTCTCTAAGATGTTTCCCTCTGTAGACCCACTGTGTGATAGATGCCTAAAATAGTTAGTTGCCCTAAAATTGTTAATTATTGGATTTTGGTTTTTCAGTAAATATCAAAAGTGGTGGGAAAACAAATATACCCCGGGCCTATTTTGGCTACTTTTGGTGTCAGTGATGCAGTGACGCAGAACTATCTAACAATCAACGCACAGTGATTAGATTTATAATCCTTTTGGCACATAGATTGATTGTACTGAATTGGAAATGAAAAGATCCTCCCCACTGCTCCACATTGATAAAAAAAAATGTCATGTCCTGCCTGCAACTTGAGAAACTCAGACTTTCCCTTAAAAATAAAACTAAGAAGTTCTATGTAATATGGAATCCATTTGTTGAGTACTTTAACAAGAGAGCAGTGATTGAACCCTAGTAGAAACACCTCAAATCCCCCCTAAATAATTCTTTCCCCCTCTTGCCCACCTCTTTTCTCTGTATTCTTGTAGTTCTCTAATACATATAAAATTAACATGATGTTGCAATTTCTTGTTTAAAAGAAAAAAAATGTATGCATATGTAAAAGTTATAATTTGTATACCGATGAGAATGTAAAAAAAAAAAATACTTAATGTATTTATTTATGATCACGATCAGATCATAATTCACACTACCACAAGTAAAAATTAGATAATAATATATGTTAATTGTAGAATAACTTCAAAATTACATTGTATTACAAATGTCTCTTTAAAAATAAACATTGTCATTTTAAAACATTTATTATTTTTGAACATTTAAAAATTCTAATATTTAGAAAAAACTAATATTTAGTTTTGTTTATTGAAATTAATTACAATTAAAACATTATTATTATTATTATTATTATCATAATCATCATCAACATAATATCCTATAGTAAGTACACTGTAAAAAAGTGATTAGTTGACTTCACATAAAAAAGTGAGAATTGTTTTAAACCATTGCCTTAAAACGATTGAGTAAATGATCTACTGTATGGACATAATTAGAAAAATTATGTTAAGCCAACATAACAGTTCCAATGTACTTACTCAAGTCAACTTGTTGCTTTTAAAGCAATGGGTTTACACTGTAAAAGAATTCTTGCTGCTTTAAATTTTTTTGTTGAATCAAATTAACTCTCAAACTTATATCAATCAAACTGACTGAAACTGTTAAGTTAAACTTTGTATAACTTAAAAAAATTAGTTGAAACTTGATTAACGTATTAAAACAAGTTAAAGCAACATACAAATATTTGTTGTCTTGACTTTTTGCAATTACATTTTGCATAGTGTACTCACTTTAACACCTACACAATCTAAATATAATATTTTCAAACTCACAAACTTTTAAAAGACGCCTGCAAATTTTACCTTCTGACTCCGATAATTTTGACTTCTGGTGTCTTCAGCCGCAGCTCTTTTTCCATTCAACTCAATAGAGATAGTGAAACTTTCCAGCTCAGTATCTGCATTTAAACCTCAACCCGTGTTTGCATATTGCTCTCTGCCTCAACAATATCTACACTGTATTAAGTAGTTCTGTAAATATTATATTAAGAGAGACCAGCCTCCACTTATTACTTAATACAAAAAGTGACTCAAGAATAGCTCAAATTGAAGTGACCGTAAATTCATTTAACTCCGTGTTAACACAATATTACATGCACATACACACACACAGACCAGAGGAATGTATTCAAATCTATGCTCAGCCACATGGAAATGTGAAGCTCACACCCATGAGGAAATGCAGAGCCAGAAGCTGCAAGACACAACCATAATCAAATGTGTGTATACGAGCTCAGACTGAAGCATCAATGAATGCCGAGCGGTTTCATGTTATGAGAGGTCTGTTGTTGTTCCAGAGATGTTTGCAGATTAGATGCACAGATATGGATGCTAATGAAGTCCTTTGTGGTTACACTCACTCAAACACACACACACGTATACAGAGGCGTCTGATGGTTTCTGCTCCAAATGTGCTTGCTCATTCAGACATCACAATGGTGCTATAGATGCAGTGGCACCAAGCACTAGATTCTGGATTCTGCAAGCTTGAAGTAAGAAAATGTTGATGTTGAAATGCTGATTTGGAGATGATTCATCAGTTTATTCATCTGTTCAGGATCCATGCCAACCACTGCTATCAGGCTTACGCTGAAGTATGAGAGCTACTCGGGTTCTAACGGATATCATTTCTAAAATAATAATAATAATGATAATAAAGCTAAAAAGTAAATAAATAAATAAAAAAGTTTTAAATCTGTAAACTAACTGTAAAGATGGTATTTGAATTAAATATTTAACATTTTATTCGTCTCTTTTTGAAATGCGCATTAGCAAAGATTATTATATTACATTATATTATATTACATTATAAAATGTCATTTTATTTTTAATAATATAATATAATATTCCAGAAGTCAAGCCATGCCTTTACTTTATAATAGAAAAATTATTATTATATCATCTATAAATGATTAGCAGGAATTGATTTAAATTATTCATCATTTAACAATTAAAATGAAAATGTTATTAATTTAAATTATAAAATGAACAGTAAAACGCAAGATCACATTTGAAAAGGCATAAACTAATCTAAACAATGACAAAATATTTGCATAAAATCTGCACTGCGATATTAATTTAACAAAAAAAAATAGATATTCATTCATTAATTTTCTTTTCGACTTAGTCCCTTTATTCATCTGGGGTAGCCAAAGCGGAATGAACCGCCAACTTATCCAGCATATGTTTTATGCAGCTGCCCTTCCAGCTGCAACCCATCACTGGGAAACACCCATACACGACCATTAACACACATACACTACGGACAATTTAGCTTACCCAATTCACCTGTACCGTCTTTGGACTTGTGGGGGAAACTGTAGCACCCTTAGGAAACCCACGCGAACACGGGGAGAACATGCAAACTCCACACAGAAATGCCATCTGACCCAGCCGAGGCTCGAACGAGCAACCTTCTTGCTGTGAGGCAACAGCGCTACCCACTGCGCCACCACACTGCCCAAAATAGATATTTAATTATTCAGAATTTAACATTCTGACATATGCTATGTGTATCATTATTGAGCATGTTGTACTACATATATTTGTATCGATATAATATACATTTTAAAAATGTAACTTTTAAATATACATACATATACACAAAAATATACATGCAAGCTCTATATAAAATGATATAAAATAGTTTCAGCCTAAAATGTATATTGACACATGATGTTAACTGCATTGTATATTCAGTACACATAAGATCCTCTTTTCTTCCGATTGGCCACTAGGGGTCACCACTACACCATTAAACCTTGTGCCACAGTTGGCTTATATGTAAACATGGCAACCTGCATTCCTTTCCTTCCTAAGCATCTCATTACTTTTGGCGTGCTTGCGTGCGTGTGTGTGCGCGCGTGCGTGTGTGTGCGTGTGCGTGTGTGTGTGTGTGTGTGTGTGTTCATATTCTGGTGGAAACTTGAACTTGAATGCACACCGACTTATGGGGACAGTGTGGGTACAAGGTGCCATGGGTAAACTGGCCTATAAATCATGCTGTACATCATAATGAATTATTTTGAAATCATAAAAGAGCAGCATGTAAGGGTTAGGTTTAGGATAACATGATAGAATATAATCAGTTTGTAAAGCAGAAAGTCATTATGTCTTGTCCCCACAAGGATAGCAAACCACAACTCTCTGTGTACACATTACAGAACTCCATAAGCATTACTAGAGAGCATTTGTTCTTGTAAAGTACTTTGA